>BSBK01001575.1:597500-754645 GCA_027943335.1 Chamaecyparis obtusa
TTTCCTTATAGTAGTGGGTCACTAGAGGCTAGGAAGGTAAACACCTCATCAATCTTATCAGGCTCAATGCATAAGGTATTGCCTCCCATATCTATACTCTCCTTAACCTGGGCCAAATTTTCTTGATAGTTGCAGGGACAAGCTTCGTAATACAGAGCATAAAACATGTTATTTTGATTTAACCTTTGAAAGAAACAAATTTACTCAAAAGGCAAGCCTTGAGTGGTTTTTAGGAATCCGAGCTCTGTACAGCAGTATCCATTGGATCTTCAGGTGCCATAATTAGCAGTTTCGATGAGGCTAGACCTAGTGTCCTTATTAACCAAGAAAACCCGTTGATGCGGACAGCTATCATTCCACACGTATCCACACAAAGGAAATTATAATCCTTTCTATGGTTTTGGGCATTCATATTCATTATTGCAAAAATCAAAAGATTACGCCAACACGTAATCAAATTGGGGGCCTTTAATAGAGTTGACAGCTTGCATATTTAAAAATTGTATCACTTTTTCTCCCGCCCGATCAATTGCTGAGTCACCCTAGGTAGTGCACTGACCTCCACCCAATTACTTATCCTTGTTTTCATGAGGCCAATAGCTGCCATCGAATCAGCCACCGCATTTCCCTCCCTATAAGTGTGGGAAATTGACATGGATTGGAAATTATTGAGAAGCTCACGGATATCCAAGATAATGGAGTTGACCCGCCATCCCGCATTAGCTCTTCTTCTGATAGCCTCCACCACCACTTTAGAATCCCCCTTGATTTCCAACAGTCTGATATTCATCTGTATGGAAAATTTAATTCCCATAAGAGAGCCATTCCTTTAGCTTGATTTACCGTACAATTTTTTAGTGGTCCCGCATAAGCCAAAAGGTAGGTGCCATTATGGTCTCTTAATGCACCACCTCCACCTGTGGTGAGGTTATTGACCGCTCTATCAAAGTTTAGTTTGGTCTAGCCATATTACAGGGCAGTCCATCGAGTAGCTTTTCTAGCCATCAACTTGGAGTTATCAAACCTGGAGAAGCCAGAAAGCAAGCTCCAGTTATCCTCCAGTCTAATCTCTCAGGCCGATGGGGGTGCCGAGGGGAGTTTTCTTTTAGCGGTGTTATCATTCTCACATAGAAGCTTGGTTTCTGAGATAGAGGCAAGCCTCGAGCAAGGAACTAGAATCCTTGAATATTCTATTATTTCTTTCTTTCCAAATAGTCCAGCAGATGTGTGGGGGTAGCATTCACTAGAGGAGATCGAGGAGGGGATGGTTGGAGGGGGACTTCTAGATAGTAAATTGGTGGACCTCATTACCCACAACCCACAAAATACCTAGCTTGCCAATAAGATCCTACCAAATGTTAGTAGCATAATCACAATGAATGAAAAGGTGATTCACCGTTTCCTCCTCCTTTTTGCATAGAACACACTTGTTGGCCATGGAAAACCCCACGTCTTATGAGGTTATCCTGAGTTAGGACCTTACCATGCATGAGGGTTCACCAGAAGAAGTTGATTTTTGATGTGAGTTGGGGAATCCAAACCTTCGACCACTCCATCGGATTATTATCTTCCTTCAGAAGTAGATTGTAAGCAGTCTTTATCAAGAAGGAACTAGATTGGGGGGGGGGGGCAGCAAAGGATAGAATCTTGGCCACCAATTCTCAGGATTCTAACATTCCCCAATAACTCCATGAGTTCATTAGCTCATTTCTTAAGCTTCGGTTTGTCTCTAACAAAATCATTAATATCTTTCCAATTCCCTCCAGTAATGTAGTTAGCAGTTATGTTGCCAAGAATAGGCCTGAGGTAATTCATGAGGGGGTTGAATCTACTACCAAGGTTGGGGCAGTTCAGAATCTAATAGTCATTCTAGAATCTGATGGATCTCCCATCTCCAATATACTAGAAAGCCCCTTTAGAGAGCAATGTTTTACATTTACAGATGTTCACCCAGAGTTTAGAACCATTGGGAAGGTCACTGTCCTGGTACATCATCTTGAAGGGGTGCCCTTCGAGGTACTTAGCTTCTATTATCTTACACCAATCCACTTTCCTCCTTATGATCTTCCAAGCCACTTTTGTGGTGAGGGCTCTATTCATCAAGCCAATTCTCCTGAGGCCCACTCCTCCCAATTGTTTCGGGAGATAGACCATGTCCCAATTGACCGGGGGACATTCTCTTTTTCTCTTCGGCCCCAACCCAAAAAAGGTTCTCTATATTTTTTCTAGTCTATCTGCCATATTGCTTTTAATCTTGAAGAGAGATAGGAAGTAGACCGGGATCCCCTGGAGAGTAGACGCCACCAACTGAAGTTTACCAGCATTGCTTAGAATCTTCCCTTTCCATCCCACAAGTTTTCTATGGGTTCTTTCCAGAATTGAATTCTAGAATTCCTGAGACACTTCCTTAACCATGAGGGGAGGCCCAAGTAGGTAGAAGGGAGCAGAGCCATGTGGCAACCAAGAATTTGCAGCACTTTGGTTTATATCTCCTTGGGGGTATTGAAAAAGAGCATTCTGCTCTTTTGATAGTTGATACACCGTCCTGAGGCCCAGGCATAATTTTCCAATATTTGCTTCCACTGTCTGGCCTTAATGACTGAAGAATACCCAAAGAGGTGTATACACCTAAAAATGGTCATCTAGACTATTAGCCCCTTTTGCTAAATTATCAATTGCTTATTCTTGATCAAATCCTAGTTCTATCATTTATTCGATTATTTTCTATGGACTAACCATTTTATCCTAAGTCTTTATTTAATTAAAAGAAATATTTCCTCCCCTTTTATTAAATAAAAAACCTCCACTTTTCCTCTTATCCTAAGTTGCACAAATAAAGCATTATTCTTATTTTATAAAAAGGGAAAAAACACTTTTTGTCTCATATGGACACAAAAGTCAACTCTTATTTTCTCATTGGAGGATATTTGTGCACATAGATTGCTCCTCTTTGATGCTCCACCATTGATTAAATCTTTTACCTCTTAATCTCCATGGTCCATTTCTCCTCATTTCCTATAAAAGGAGAGCTCTCTTCTTCATTTGAGGATCCATCTTTGAATACTAACCTTATGCTTCAGGATTGCTTGGAGACTTTGGAGCTTTTTGAAGGCATTCTTGCATTCATCTTCCATTCCTTGCATCATAGTTTCATATTTATGCTTTCATAGCTTAGCTTCATTTCTATGCTCTAAATTAGCTCACATAGATTAATTAGCTTGGATTGTAATACTTGTATCTTTCCTTTCATAGCTTAGCTTGCATTCTCATTTCTAGCATAGTTGCATTCCATTCTCATCTTGATTCTTGAGGATATTGGCAATCTTGCCCTTGTCTCCATTGAATCTCCCATTGCATGGTTTACTAGCAAGGTTATTGGCTTAATAGCTCTAGCTGAGAGCATTCTTAACACCCTTGCACTCCATGCCTAGGGAGCTCTAAATCAATTTATCAAGGTTTCCAATCCATGGATTCTCTTGGAAGCAATGATTTAGAGAAGTGCACATCTTAGTGTGTACATTTTTGGCACCCACCGTGAGGCTTTGAGCCTCATTCTTTGCATTTTTATCAAGTTTTGTATATTTTTAGCATCACTTTTTCATCAATTTTGTGCAAACAGAAGAAACACCACTTACGAAAAATTTGACGCTGCCTGTGAATATTCTGTTCATGCCTATGAGCATTCTATTCATGCTTGTGAATATTTTGTTCAGGCCTGTGAACATTCTGTTCATGCCTGTGAGCATTCTGTTCACGTCTATGAGCATTCTGTTCATGCTTGTGAGCATTTTGTTCACGCCTGTGAGCATTCTGTTCATGCCTGTGCGCATTCTATTATCGGTTGTGCACATTCTATTGTTGGTTGTGCACATTTTGCTTGTGCCCATGCACATTCTGTTGTCGCCTATGCACATTTTGTTGTCACCTATGCCTAAAAGTGGTTGTTTTGAGCTCTTTTTGATTTTTTTGAAAATTTTAGCATTTTTAGAATCTGTGCCACTCTGGAAAACTAGCACCCATTTTTGAGAAATTTTCACAAATGGTATCGAAAATTTAAGTGTGATATATCGTTGGAAAGGTCTTTCTAAGCTTGATCTAACCATGTTGGTTTCATTTTCAAATTTTTTCATTTGATCAGCTATTTTACTTGCAAATTATCTAAATTTTGATGTGCTAACCATTGTGGGGCTAACAAGTTGTGCTTGTAGGTGCTCTCATTGGTTGAAATATTTTGCCAAAAGAATGCATGTCAAAGAGGGCTACTAATGGTTTTTGCAGGGCTGCCCTAAGCATAAAAACTAAATCAAGTGCTTGTTTAATTGCTTTCTTTATTGAGTGCAGCATATACTAGTTGTTTCTTTTAGTAGGCACATAATATCTTGTGGAAGAAATTTCGAGGTGGTAGGAGAAGTATGCTCTTCACCCTTGTGGTGAACTAGAAAATCTTGACCCATCTTAGGATTTTGGAAACAAGAGGGTAATTGAACTCTTTGCTTGGTGTGTTTGGGAGAAAACTTTGAGATAGGGGAGTATGCTCTTCACCCTTGTGGTGAAACAAAAACCTTGAACCTTATAAGTTGATCCATTCTTTGTTTAGATCTTTAGAATCCTTTAGTGGGCCTGCTCTTGAGCAATCAAGAGGAATGACCCAAGTGGGGACAAGCTAATACCAAGCTATTCCAACCCACTATAATCTCAAGGCTATCAAGGACACAAAACCTTGGTAGATGTAGTGCTTGTCTTCGCTTGATGTGAGTACTTGTGGGATTGTGACCATGAGGAAAGTATTGAGAAAGAATGCTTAAGGTACTCTTGAGGCCGCAAGGTCTGTTACTTGCCGCAAGGTAAGGAGTCCCTTTGGGGAGCAAGAGGGGTGCTATGAATGGAAGCCCTTACTAAGAACCATAGAAAGAAGCCACCCTATTTTGCCTCTTAGCTTCTTGGTGCAAGGATTGATCCAAGTGGAATAACCCGGATCACCCCAAGATTACTCACCATCTATGTTCCTTTGGTTTTGTCATTGGAACTTCCACGACAAAGCCAACATCTATTTTGCACAACCACTTTGTGTGAGGCAATGGAACATCAAGTGTGGGCCAAGTTGCTAAGTATTGAGCCTTTTTCCTTCTAGGTTAGCAAGTGCTTGAACTATTCTCATTGTTATGTACCCATGCAAACATTCTTGAACATACAAACATCGCGGTAGTGCTCATAGAATTTTTCATTTTGATATCCCAATTGGTTTGTCTTGGCAAGGTTTCTTTTGCTCTTGCACAAGTGTTTGATGACATGTTTGATCACCTACTATTTGCAAACTTGTCTACTTCCTGATATTATTGTGCTTGAAACCAAAAAATTGTACTTGCAACCTACAACATTGACCAAATTGCCTTTAAAACTAAGTTTTTCATGTTTACTGGTCAAGAGTCACACTGCTTGCCTAGAAAGTATCACACAAACTTATTTTTCTATCTCACAGTTGTTTGCAATCTGAAGCTGATTCTTGCCATTCCCAGTCTTCCTTGGTTAGTCTAGGTTGGATCTTAGGTGCCATGACATGTTGCTCAACATCCAAATGAACTCAAATGGTATCAAATTGCACAAAATGACTCTTGGTCTTCTTTCTTCCACTTCTTCCATGTCTTCCTAGTCTTCCATTTTCATCCTTTCTCTTCTTTCTTCATGATTCTTCCTAAATTCTTCATGTCTTCTTGATTCTTTTCCTCTTATTTCTAGTCTACCTTCTTCTATTTCATCTCTTCTATTCATTTCTTCCATGCTTGATTCCTCCTCTTTTGCAACCATGAATTTCAACTACCTTGTATGGAACCTCTCTTGAAAATAGATGATCTTGAAACTCATTG
This sequence comes from Chamaecyparis obtusa, assembly GCA_027943335.1. NCBI lineage: Eukaryota > Viridiplantae > Streptophyta > Pinopsida > Cupressales > Cupressaceae > Chamaecyparis > Chamaecyparis obtusa. The sequence goes on from BSBK01001575.1 coordinate 603,365, forward strand.
CTCAATTTGAAGAGTTTAATTCCTCCAATAGTCTTTCTAGATATGGCAATAGTGATATGCTTAAGGAAAAAATAAAAGAAAAGATGATTGAATCAGACTCCTTTGATAGGATCATAGACATGATCATATCACAATCTCCCTCTTCTAAACATTCTTCATCATCTAAGTCTTCTCAATCTTCCTCATCTTCCAAGCCTCACCATAGCTCTTCTAGACATTATTTGCATCCTTCATTATCCAAGTCTTATTCCTCTACTAGGTCCTCACCTTCTTCTTCTTCATAATCTCGCTCCTCTTCTACTTCTCCCAAGGGTCTTACTCCTCATTATGAGCAATATGGTAGTCCTTGTGATACTATGACACCTCTATTCCTAAGAGTCCTCCTAGTCGTAGGCTCGTGCTTACTAGAAATGGGTCACCACATTGGATAGATCGTGATGGTGATCCATATGATTTAGATTTTGAAAGAGATTTTGATGAGTTCTGTAAACAATACCTTGATTATGATGCATCTACCACTACTGAGGACTATAAAATGCATCGCACTGATATGAAATGTTAATATTATAAGAATTCATCTTCTGAGGACTCTCATGCTGAAAATAAAGATGAAACTCTCGAGAAAGATCATGTTGATGATGTACCTTTGTCTTGTGATGGTTCCCTTCCATCCCCTACTTCCTCCAATACCCATACATTTCTTAAATCTTCTGAGTCTTCCAAATCTGTAACAAATCCTTCATCCAATGAAGATCCTAATATTTTTCATGCGGTTCCCTTTAGTTATCCTCAAGGGCTATCTCTTAAAGAAACTCAATCTAACCTTCACTTGGCTGAAAATACTTTCAATAATGCTAAACTTAAAGAGCCTAAGCCTTTATGCGCTATAATGGCCTACTTCAGCTAGTCCTTCACCATCTATTCCAAAATCTTCCATGCAATCCCAACATGCTTCCTTGTCCTTAGAAGTGGTTCCATGTCAAGAGGACTCTAAAAATGATTAAAAAAAAGAATATAAAAAAAGATCAAGATCAAGAACCCTCCATGTCATCCAATCCTTTTCATGATGTCTCTGATCCGCTTCATGGTTATTTTGATCCTCTACGCTCTTCCGCATTCATTCCACCATCTCCTAAGCAAGATCAAGCTACTACTTACACCATTGAGCTTATCGACAATCAAAAATAACCTTACTACACTTGCACTTTCCAAAGATGAGACTTCCATTAAGGTTATTAAAAATGGTGTTGTTACTTCCAATGTTAAACCTATTGAAAATCAAGAAAAAAATGATGCACTTATGCTATCCAAAGAAACTTGTCAAGATCAAAGTCTCCCATCTTCTTGTTCTACCACTCCATGTTCAACTCCACTTTCTACTCTTCCTAAGTCTTTGCAAGCTTTGAAAATTCTTATCGAAGAAGTTGCTCCTATTCAAGATGTTCATGATCCTATTGAAAATCTTAATGCTCACTCTAAAGATGCTGATATCCTTGGCTATCATATAAATGCTGATGAATTGGTTGATTATCCTTTTGTGTCTTCCACATCAATCCTTGGACTTCCTCCACCCATACCAAAGGCTTCATGTCTTCCTTCCATCTTGGGCCCTTATGTCCCCCCTTCACTTTCCCCTCCTAGCTCTCCTGATTTTTCATCCATCTTGGGTCCTTACATCCCTCCATCTCCTATCTTTACTCAAGATCAACATAGATGCACACCCTTGAATCCTTTTCATCCACCCACCCATCTAAACTAGTCATATCATCCTTCTTCTTCCACAAGCCCTAAGTCTTTTGGAAGTAACTTAAATGTTCAATATAAGAAAAAGAAGCAATACAAGAATCCATCAAAAAAAGAAGATCACCATGTCTCCTCTAATTGACGTGGATACATAAAGTCAAAAGAGATATCTAAGAAGAAAACTACAAGACAAGTATGGGTTCCAAAATCCATCATTGAAGATATTCTCTCTAAATCATCAAAAGGAAATAAAAATCCTAAGGCTATATGGATTCCAAAGTCTCTCTTGAAAGAGTCTAATATTGAACAAAAAGTGAAGTTGACATTCAAGCTTCCAAAGGCTTCCACTTCATCTTCTTCCAAAAATGATCTTCAATTCCATGTGCCTGAACTGCAACCTCTACTAAACATTCACCATATTCATTCTTGTATTCCTTCATTAACATTTCCTCCATCCTCTCGCCACCCTTCAAAGTGTGTGTTGATGTTGATCTTGCCTACCTTTCCATCTACCCTTTCACAATCATTCCATTCATTATCCTTCTACCTTCTATCCTTTTTCCTCATTTGCCTATTCCTCCTATCTTTCAACCTCTCTCGCTTTACATAAAACCTTATCCTCCATTTTTCTCTTCCATCTTCCTTTCCCTATCAACATCCTTGAGCATATCATTTTGAATCCTTGGCATATTATGGTTTATCCTTTCAAGGAGCATTATCTGAAAAACTTGCCTTCCAAAAAAGGAAAAAATAAAAAAAAAAAAAAGAAAAAAAAAAGTACCTTGGTGAAAACTTGGAAACAGGCACCTTGGTAGCAAAAATACAAAAAAAAAATTGAAAAAAGTCCTGAAAAAAATACAAAAAAATTATTAAAAAGTCCTGAAAAAATCTATCAAGTGGTGAAAACATTGAAATAGGCGCTGCTTGAGACCTTTGCACCTATGTCTATCAGTCTTGCATGGTGCTCCTTCGCTCCACTTTTCACTTTGCCTCTCCTAGCCTGGAATTGACTCTGGTCTTAGTCTAGGGGGCATACGTTGTTCTAGCTCATCTTGGGTCTCTTTGTGCATCGGGGTTTCTTGGGCCTCTTCGTTCCAATGGTGTTTTTTAAACACCACCCCAATTGTGTTTTTCAACACTTTCCTAGCATCGAGTGTTTTCTTAACACTTATTAGATATCCTATCCATATTCTCGAATGATACAATATCTCCCACTGGCAGATGCAATACTCAAAGTTTGAATCTATGACCTACACACATGCACTTAAACACTTGACTTGCTGAAATTTGCTTGACTTTAATTCTTTGTGTGCTGTCTATGATGATTTCTTTGCTGAGTGTTCTCTCCCTAATAGTTTTTGATGATGCCGAGCTAGAAGACTGGGGCATGAGGACATGTTTTATTTGCTTTCTACTTGTGGGTATATTTTTTTGATCCTAACTATCACTAGCATTTTGCTTGTTCCACTTGACATTAGGGTCTACAAGGTGTTATCCTTGACTGTTTTCGCAAGTGCATACTTTAGCCATCTTGACTTTCCTTGTGTCTCGATGCAAGTATAATCTTGCTATACTAAACTTAGGTAATCTCATTGCACTATTCATCTTGACCTATATGTCTTTGATGCCTAGGTGGGATTCCCACATATCTATCTGATATAGATCATATTTAGATTCACATAGTTATACTAGTGTGTATTGTATGATCTTGCGATGCTACCAACAACGCTCGATGATGAATATTAGAGTCTAATAGCTTTGTGACCTTGCAAGTAAACCACTTTTCATAGTAGCTTGCATTCTTAGGTTCATGTTAGTTTAGTTTTTTCATCTTGCATATGGAGAGAGCTCTCCTTTCATCTTTCATGGACTTATTAGTCAAACTGTACTCACCTTTTGCTTCTTCCCGATCATGTCTTTCACTTCTTGTCTTTCATATCACATCATTTTCTCTTCATTTTGGGATCAAAACCAAAATTTGAGTTCACCTTGATCACCTTTCAAAATTTCTCCCTCTTTTGTGCAGTTGGCTAACCATTTGAGGCCTGATCCTTCAATCTTCATTGGGGCATCTTCATTTCTCCACTCCCCATCTCTTTCAAATTTCTAGTCTTTCATTCACCTTCATTCACTTCATCTCTTTGAGGTTTGACTTCATTTTTATTCTATATCTTTCTTAGTCAAACCTAGTCAAACTAGGGCATATCTTCACTGCTTGATGACTATTCTATCATTCTTTATCTCTTTGATTATGATTTCTAGTGATTTGATCATGTTGCTCTTGCTTATGCCTTCCTTCTATCTTATTTTTCTTTCGATCCCGAGGGGGTAGGCTCATCATATCCTATCGGCTATTCTCCAGAGCATATTCTTGACCATTCCATTTTCTATGATCGATCTATCTTTGCGCTTGACATGTTAGTTCTTGTCTCAAGTTCTCATACTATCCATCTCTTTCCTAAGTGTTCAATACTATCACTACCAGGCTGACCATGCAAGATTTGCTATCTCTTTGCACTTTATTTTTTGCAGTCAGATCTCTATCTACTTGCCTTCTTGGCTGATGTATTCTTTGATGTAATGTGTTCCTAGATTAATCACACATTAGTCAAAGAGGGGAAAATGTATACACCTAAAAATGGTCATCTAGACTATTAGCCCCTTTTGCTAAATTATCAATTGCTTATTCTTGATCAAATCCTACTTCTATCATTTATTCAATTATTTTCTATGGGCTAACCATTTTATCCTAAGTCTTTATTTAATTAAAAGAAATATTTCCTCCCCTTTTATTAAATAAAAAACCCCCACTTTTCCTCTTATCCTAAGTTGCACAAATAAAGCATTATTCTTATTTTATAAAAAGGGAAAAAACACTTTTTGTCTCATATGGACATAAAAGTCAACTCTTATTTTCTCATTGGAGGATATTTGTGCACATAGATTGCTCCTCTTTGATGGTCCAATATTGATTAAATCTTTTGCCTCTTAATCTCCATGGTCCATTTCTCCTCATTTCCTATAAAAGGAGAGCTCTCTTCTTCATTTGAGGATCCATCTTTGAATACTAACCTTATGCTGCAGGATTGCTTGGAGACTTTGGAGCTTTTTGAAGGCATTCTTGCATTCATCTTCCATTTCTTGCATCATAGTTTCATATTTATGCTTTCATAGATTAGCTTCATTTCTATGCTCTAGATTAGCTCACATAGATTAATTAGCTTGGATTGTAACACTTGCATCTTTCCTTTCATAGCTTAGCTTGCATTCTCATTTCTAGCATAGTTACATTCCATTCTTATCTTGATTCTTGATTATATTGGCATTCTTTCCCTTGTCTCCATTGAATCTCCCATTGCATGGTTTACTAGCAAGGTTATTGGCTTAATAGCTCTAGCTGAGAGCATTCTTAACACCCTTGCACTCCATGCCTAGGGAGCTCTAAATCGATTTCTCAAGGTTTCCAATCCATGGATTCTTTTGAAAGCAATGATTTAGAGAAGTGCACATCTTAGTGTGTACAAGAGGAAGGTGTCATCAACAAATTTCTCTAGGAATACTTGTTGCAAAGTAGAGGTAGGTTTGACCCCTTTTATTCTTCCCATGGAGGAGAGCTTAGTAAGATTTCTACTAAGGACTTTAGCCACGATAATAAATAGGTAGGGGGAGAGAGGATCACCTTGCTTGAGCCCTTTTTTAGGATGGAAAAAGCTACCAGGGGTGCCATTGACTAAAATAGAGAAGCTAACAGTTTGTGTGCATTCTTGGATAATATGAATAATCTTCTCATTAAACCTCATCCTAGCCATAATTTTTAATAGAAATGACCAATTAAATTTATCATAGGCTTTAGAGATATCAAGTTTGAAGGCCATACCTAGGATATTGCTCATGTCAATGGAGTGGATGATTTCATGGGTGGATATGGCCACATCAAGAATTTGCCTACCTAGAACAAATCCCTTTTGACTAGTGTTGATTATCTTATCCAGAAGGGGCTTCATTTTATTGACCAAGATCTTGGTGGGGATTTTATAGAACATATTACAGAGGTTGATGGGCCTAAAGTCTAACATAGTAGTGGGATTGTCATTCTTAGGAACCAACATGATATAGGTTTTGTTGTGTTTCCTTAAAAGCCACCCTGTTCTGAAGAAGTCTCTAGCAACATGAGAAACATCCAGTCCCACAATATCCTAGTATTCCTAGAAGAAAGTCGGGGGAAAGCCATCAGGACTTGGGGCCTTATAGGCACCCATAGCAAAGACCATCGACTCGACCTCCTTATCAGACACATGAGACATGAGCCCATCATTATCACTTTGAGTAATAGAAATCTGGATGTGGTTTAGAAGTTGATTTTGGATGTTATCTAGGCACATATGTCCATCATTTGAATACAATCCCTTGAAATAGTTTTCCACAACATGACTGATTTTGTCCTTCTCCATAACCTCATTCCCTCCCTCATCTCTAATAACATGAATAGTGTTTCTTCTTTTGTGATTGCTAGCTGATCTGTGGAAGAAGGCAGTGTTGCTATCCCCTTCAGTGAGCCACTATATTTTGGACTGTTGCTTACAAAAGATTTCCTCTTTTTTCAGGGTTTCCTGCCATTTTTACCTAACCATTACTTCTTCCTCTTGGATCTGAAGTAAGGGGTTGCTAGTGGCCAACTGGGCTTGGAGGGACTCTAAGGACTCTGTAAGGTCCTTTTTCTCTTTATGGAGATCACCAAAGTTATATTTACTCTATCCTTTGACCTCTCTTTGGATGATTTCTAATTTTTTTCCAATCCTAAACATGGCAGTGCCTTTGATGTTAGTGGCCCACTAGGATTTCACTTGGTCTCTAAAAGAGGGATGGGAGCACCACATGATTTCAAATCTGAAGGGGGTTCGGCCAAAAGTTGGGGAGTCCTGCCAATGAAGAAGGAGGGGATTATGATCATAAGTAGTTTTTGGGAGGGAGGACAAGGTGGACGTCAAGCAGAGGTCCCAAGAAGAGGAGGCTAGAACACAGTCAAGTCACACCTAGATGAGGTGGGAGCCTTTTCTATTTTTGGTCCAAGTAAAGGGGTTATCTATCATAGCAATGTCCAAAAGGCAAATGTAGGAGATAAAATATGCCAAGTCTCCCATACTATCAGAGTAATCCATTAAACCACCGCACTTCTCTGAGGGGTAAAGTGTTAGGAATGGGAACACTGAGAGGGGGGGGGGGGGGTGAATCAGTGTTCACTATATTTCAACTTTTCTTTTTACTCTTTAATCTAAACTTAAATGCTTAAGTACTAAAATGAACATTTACATAAACATAAAATAAAAAATCAACACATGACACCAATATGGTTACGGGGAAACCCAAATAGGTAAAACCCCTGATGGGAATTGACACCCAGTAATATTCTGTACTAGTGTTTTGTGATCCTTGTTAGAAGATCCTTAACCCTATTAGGAGTATCTTTACAATGTATTAAGTATAGTAGACCTGGTCAAGGGTCGGACCTTGTTAGGAGTCTTTTACAATAATCCCTATTCGGGGAGTGGACTCATTGTCTTAGAGCTCACTACTCAAGTGGTGAAGGCTACAACCTTCTGATCTTAGATACACACTATATCTTTTGGATGAACTATCACTGTGACATTGCTTGTCAAATCAGTTCCTTTGATGCGCTATTTCTTTGACCTCTTTCAAAGCTCTAATACATCTTATAGTGTCTTCACACATTTCTCCTCTTCTTAACACAACTCTCTATCAACTTACATTCTATTTACAATGGGCGCATCTCATATTTATATGCACATACAAAATAAACAACTAGGTCAGCCCTTAAACCTATTAGATACAATGCTTCCAAATGAATTGGCTTAAGCGTGTTTACAATCAGACATATATATATGTCAAAAAAATAATTACAATAGGCACATAGCCTTTACATCATAGAATATGACTGCAACTCAAAATGCTAATAGTCGACTGCATGCTCTTTTCTTCTCTGGCACACACTGGCTATGTAACTTCAACTGTCTGTATCTTTCTCATACTTGCATACCTGATCGTGTGCTCATAGACTAAGCATGAATATAGTCTAAGAAAGTTATCTTCTAGTGTGCATACCATAATTGAATCTTATGGACATGCATTGATGCTCTGAGCTGCAGGAACTCTGTACACTGTCCAATCTTCAACACTTAACTAATTTCTGATCTTCTCATCAAGTGTCCTGACTCTAAAGTACTATATGAATTTTTTACCATAATGACAACACTATATTAAGTCATATACATTAGTATAGTCAACTTTCTAACAATCTCCCCCTTTGTCATTGATGGCAACAAAGGAATATGGCCAAGTTGCTAACTATTCTTAATACAAAAACTTTTTGTCTTCTATGCATACGCTTATATCTCCCTATACATATTATGATCCATATTCTATACACAACTCCCTCTTTGATATTAATGACAAAGGTGTATCAAAAACTATATCTACATATACTTACTAAGGGAAAACATCCAAATATGCTATCTTTATGTTCTGGATCTCCTTCATCCAAAAGGTGATCAAGGAGTTTACTACCTAGAGATGGGAGCATAATGCATAATATAGATTCTCCATCTTCTTCAAGTCAGTGCTAGGACCATGATCATATGTTACCATTGTGGATTCTATGTCCTTGATGTTCTGATTGAGTATATCTAATGAGGGTGCAAGAGCATTCCTGAGCTATGTTTGCCTTTCCTTGATCTTTGACATTTCTTTTTCTGCCTTCTGAATCTTATCTAATTTCCCTTGGTATACATTGTTACACATGTTTACATCTATGGATGTGTCTTTCATTGAACTCTTGACTTGCTCAATCATGGATTTTGCCTCTTTTATTTTCTTGAAATGGGAATCAATAAGCTTATCCTAATCCATGCATTCTACAATGACTCTTCTTCCTTGATCTGCAAACTCTTTTAAGGATGCTTGACTAGTCTTGAGTGAGCTTAGGTCAAGTGCAAAGTTACTTATTAGTTCACTCAACCTCTTCTTTAGGTATTTTTCTTCTGCAACTATGGATGCAAATTCTTCAAGGCTTGATAAATTTCTTTTAAAATGTGAGATGACTATACTCACATCATCGATAGAGTGTATCTTTGACACTTTCTTGTCCTCTCACAAAAAATTGTTCAAAATGTTTACTAATTCTACTAGGAGGGGATTCCTCATCACTTGTTTTTCTTTGGCCTTTTCCATAGCTAAGACATTGATCTTAATCAGGTCTTCTTCTCCCCAAGAGACTAAACTTGTGGTGTCTGGTGACAAACTTGAAAAAAATGATATTAAAGGTTTTGGGGTAAGAATTGGTCTTTGGCTGACATCCATTACCTCAGTCATTGTAATCAAATGTGCATCTTTCTTTTATGTATCCTCTTCCTTCTTTTCTTCTTCCTTCTCTTCTTCATCTCTTTGGCTTGTTATATCTTCTATTGATACTTCTTTTTGTAGCTTGGGTGAATTGTCACCGCATAGAATTTCAACCTCTTGTGTGCTCACAAAGGCTTCCTCAAACTTATCCAAGTCATTGTCTGTGGCCGCCATTGCAATCTCTACATTATCAATGAAGATTGTATCATCTTTTTATGTTTCTGTCATGGGCGTAGACTTTACTACATCTGTAGGTGTTACCACTATGGGCGCTAAATCTTGAGGACCTATGAATGGTATATTGGTGGTCTCTACTGCTTTGTCTTGCTCACTAGGTGTTTGAGTGATGGGCTTAGATGGAGGTTTCATGTGTTGTTCTAAGAATACCTTCTCAAAGGCCTTCTCTATTTCCTTTGTTATCAGCTCATAGTCTTTGTTCATAATGTGTAGTGTTCTCATCTTTGTCCTTAAGTGTAGTTTCATCAAATTCAATAATAGTGTCTTTTCTTCAGCAGAACATACTAGAAGATTGTAATCTAATGTTTGTTCCCTCATTGTGAAGTCTTCTTTAGTGGCTTGTCTCTTCAAGGTATCCATAATCTCTCATATCTTATCTAGGATAGCTGTCTTTAATTCAAGAATTGTCTTCTTGAATTTTATCATGTGTTTGATCAACATTTCATGAATCTCTGATTTTTCAATTTCATGATATTTGTCATAAAACTTGGCTATCTGATCTAGTCTTCTTTCTTCTACTACTCTAGTCCTTAATACTTGAAGACTAGGTAGAATCCTATTTCCGGAGGTGGTTGCACATTTTTCAATTTTCTTCTTATGGCTCTAGCTAAAGGGGGACTTGTGGCGGTTTGTTTTCTCCTCTTGGGAATCTTAGGAGATGCATCTATGGACTCAACATCAACTGTAATAGTGGATGCAAGACTGATATCATCAATTTTATCTTGTTTGTCTTTTGAATCATCAGTCTTTTCAATCTTTATTTTCTTCATCTTGGGATCATCAAACTTAGCTTCCACTATGGATGCCCTCTCAATTTCCAAAGCAATCTTTTCTTCCCTTTCTTTGTCAAGGTCTTCTTGGGATACTCCATGTATTCTTAAGATCCCTGAGGTGACTTTAGCAACCTTTCTTTTTGTTGTGGCGTTGTTAAGTTTGGAATCTATCTCTCTTGTATTTTCCTCATAAGTACCCCACCTTGGCTCATTAGGTTCTTTAGGTGCTGCTAATAAAAATCGAGCATAAGCCTCTAGAATAGGCTCTTCCACTTCATATCCTAGTGGATGAATCCACTTTGTTCTTGGTTCAACTACCTCCATGCATGTTGTGTCTATTTCAACCATATAGAAAATAGTATCTTTATATTTTTCAACTATCTTTTCTGGTATCCTATACCTCATCTACATTTTAGCCCTGAATGTCTTCAACTCTAGAGTCATGTAATCCTTTAAAGTGATTTAAGTACATGCCTTGTGAGATATCTGAGGCATTATGGGAATTGATTTGTCTAGATACAAATTAGATACTTTTCCAGCAATGTGAAAGTATAAATAGATGATCAAAGACCCAAATCTGAATATCTTGGTCTTATCATGCTTGATTTCTTTGATGTTATCAATCAACTATGCGCGCAAGATCTCACATAGATTGAACTCTCCATCTTCCTTCACAAGTCTAATGGCCACTAGAATTGTGCCTGCAGACACATTATTCACCCTGCTAGTGTGTTGAAACTTGTATCCAAGTATCATGGACATCAATTTGATGTCAGCTTGCTCAATAGGCTCAATTGTCATCTTGCGCCTATCACTCCTTGACTTACATGTTTGCTCAAAAAATTTCTTGACATCTTTTCCCACAGGAAGGATGGCCCCAGACTTAAAGAGGCCTATCATTTCATATATTAGGTCACTAGTGATTCTTACTGGCACTTCACCTATCCAAAATAGGTCATCATGAATTCTTCTTAGAAGTATTTTAATCCATTCTATCTCATAGAACTCATATGCCGTAGCATACTCCACTATAGGGTGATTATCCCACTATGCATACTCATCCATGAAGGTTTTGTCTAGTTTCAACATGGTTTCCATGTGCACCCTTAATCTATCCAATCCTACTAGTTCTTTCTTATAGTAGATGTATGCCCTAATGTCCTCTACATGCATAACCTCCATAGGCATGCGGGAGAATGCCCCTTCTAGATCATCTAATGTAGATTTGAATGGATGCCTCTTAAACACATATCTCTTCTTCTCTGCAACATCAAATACTATAGGGGTAGCCATGACTTACTTGAATATCACTTTCACAAGATTTTCCAAGAGATTCTAAATCGGTGTGACAAACTAGGGTTTCTGCAACCGATCAATTATACTACTAATCACTGATAGATCAATTTGTAAGTCTTCACAATAACTTCTAACACTCTTTCTACTCTCCAATCACTCTGAATTTTGAATGAAATGAGTAATCAAAAGGATTTCTATGTACTTAAAGTGAAAATTCTACCATTAATGCTTGCCGTGTAAACTAGGCTATCACTTAAAGATTTCCAACTTTTGTTCTATGAACAATCAGTATGTGTGCTCATGCACGAAGGTTCCTTTATTATTCAAGAGCTTAAGTTCAAAGGCGCATACTCTGAGAGTGAGTATACTAGCCACTCAGGGGTTTAGAGCTGAATTAGATCCCCCTATGACCTTGAGGGCCATTCATCCAGATGTAGAGAGTGCATCCACTGTGGATGCATCGAATACATACTCATTAGCATTATCGTTCTTTACTTCTATCAAATCATGCTCGCATCCTCTAAAGCTTTCACAAACTTGACTTCTCCTTCGGGATCTAATACTAGTTCTTTGGTCTTTTTAAGGCTTTCCTGACCTTGTGTCCTTGATCTATAGAACTTTGAGATGTGTCCAACCTTGTTATAAGAGTGAAAAATGACTGGAGGCCTTATATTCCTCGGCGCATTGACATGAGTCACCATTTTACATTGTTTAGCTGTGTGGCCATTATAGTTACATATTTGACATGTAATATTCTGATAATTTCTTACATTTGATTGATTCTAATTTCTCTAATCATGTTGAGTCCTATTCCTTTTACTTGATTTGAAATTCATAGCTCTATGACAAAATTTATTGCATGAACAATAGTAGCCATTGAAAGGTCTTACCTCTATACTGTTCCTTGCTATATGTCCATGTTTGTTACATGCATAACAAGTTTGGTCTACTGGCTTGCACTCATCCTTAGGTTGTTCACCAACATCTTTAGGTTGATCTTTAGTCTTCTTATCATCAGTAGAGTCTTTTTGTGTTTTCTTTCTTGCTCACATGTTGTCAATCTAATTTTGTGCTTCATTGTATCCAATGCAGCTAGTATCTCCTTTAGCTCTTCTTTCATGCAACTAAGATTCTATCAAATCAGAATTGGTGTGTAATTTATCAATGTGGTTCTTTGCATCTTTCAATTCATACTCCAAGCTTTCTTTATTGTTCCTTAGCTCCAAGATTTCCATGTTTTCTTGTCTTAGTTCTTCATTGAGTTGAAGGTTCTCTTTGATTTGTTCATTATAGACTTCTTGATTGTTAATCACCTTATCATCAAGTTCTTCAATCTGATCTTTTAAGGATACATTTTATTCATTCAACTTCTTGACCATTATTCCCAAATCACTGATAGAACATTCTTTCAGATCCTTTCTTAGCCTTTTTATAACTAATTGAGCATCACTGACTTTTTCTTTTAGTTCTTCAAGTTCTCTTTCTGATTTGTCCAGGTCTTCAAGAGCAGCTTCAAGATTTCTTTTCATATGTTTCATTTCTATTGTGTCCATGATCTCCTCAAGTGGTTAAACTTCTTTGCTGAGGACCAGAGCTTTCATACCAATTGTTAGGAATGGGAACACTTAGAGGGGGGGGGGTGAATTAGTGTTCACTATATTTTAACTTTTCTTTTTACTCTTTAATCTGAACTTAAATGCTTAAGTACTGAAATGAACATTTACATAAACATGAAATAAGAAATCAACACATGACACCAATATGGTTATGAGGAAATCCAAATAGGTAAAAACCCTGGTGGGAATTGACACCCATTAATATTCTGTACTAGTGTTTTGTGATCCTTGTTAGAAGATCCTTAACCCTAATAGGAGTTTCTTTACAATGCATGAAGTATAGTAGATCTAGTCAAGGGTCAGACCCTATTAGGATTCTTTTACAATAATCCCTGTTAGGGGAGTGGACTCACTATCCTAGAGCTTACTGCTTAAATGGTGAAGGCTACAACCTTCTGATCTTAGATACACACTATATTTGCTAGATGAACTGTCCCTATGACACTTCTTGTTAGATCAGTTCCTTTCATGCACTGATGCTTTGACCTATTTCAAAGCTCTAATACATCTTATAGTGTCTTCACACATTTATCCTCTTCTTAACATAAATCTCTATCAACTTACATTCCATTTACAATGGGCGCATCTCATATTTATATGTGCATACAAAATAAACAACTAGGTCGACCCTTAAACCTATTAGATACAATGCTTCCAAATGAATTGGCTTAAGCGTGTTTACAATCAAACTTATATATATGTTGGAAACCTAATTAAAATAGGTCCATAGCCTTTACATCATTAGAATATGACTGCAACTCAAAATGCTAACAGTCGGCTGCATGCTCTGTTCTTCTCTGGCACACACTGGCTATGTAACTTCAACTGTCTGTATCTTTCTCATACTTGCATACCTGATCATGCTCTCATAGACTAAGCATTAATATAGTCTAACCAACTTATCTTCTAGGGTGCATACCATAATTTGATCTTACGCATGTGCACTGATGCTCTGAGCTATAGGAACTCTGTACACTGTCCAGCCTTCAACACTTAACTGATTTCTGATCTTCTCATCAAGTGCACTGACTCCAAAGTACTATATGACTTTTTTTCCATAATGAAAACACTATATTAAGTCATATACATCAGTATAGTCAACTTTCCAACATAAAGAGGGAAGTTAAAGTCACCAACCACTAAGAAGTTAGCAAAGTTGTCCAGGTCAACCCAGGAGAAATATCTTTTCATAGAGAAGCTCTACGAGACCGGGTATTGGGGGCATAAACATTGAACAGTTGCCATTCTAGCCATTATTTCCTAAAGGTAACAAGGAAGTTTGGGGAGGAAGCGAGCAGTTCGCCAGTAACATTATTGGGGTTCCAGAGTGTAGAAATTCCCCCAAAAGCCCTTGAAGCTTCAGAGTAGAGAAACTCAACCGCCAACCAGAGATTGGTAGCAAGGGTGACAAAATTATTGAAAGGCATCTTAACTTCTTCAATAAGAAGGATATCCTGTTTATGAACAAAAATGTAATGTTTAACAACACTTTGTTTAAGGGAGCTGTTAAGGCCCCTAATATTCCAAGAAAGACAAATCATTTCCTATTTCTAAAGCTTAACTCCAGGGTTTTCTATTTACCTGCTGCAACATCCCTTGTTGTCCCTCTCATTCTCCTGGTGTGATCAGATGGCCTTCCTATTGGTATCTCCACCCCCACATCTGCCTTCTTGGGCTTAGTTTTTTTGTTTTGTGTTTTCTATTCCCCATCATCATCTTGCACACAACAGTCAGCATCCATGGAGCTAGGGGAGGCAGGGTAGTTTTTCTCCAACTGCAAGAGAAGAAAAGGGTTAGCATTGGGGGATTTTAGCTCTAGGGAAACAACAATGGCCGATTGGCCCAACACAGGCTTCCCAATCTCACTCTTCTCTGAGGTAGCCACCAAGGTAGGCTGGGACACCATAGCATGGCTAAGCACACTCATCTCCAGGGAAGCCACCGAGATGTTCTCTAGTGTCTTCACCGAAGGTAGAGGTTTTGGGGATTCTGGATCGGGGAAAACCACATCATTTTCAAGGTGGGAGGAAATATCTCCTTCTTCTATCTTCAGGCTTTCCCCCATAGGGTTTTCTAGCATTTCAGCCACTAGGAGTCAGATGGTCTTCCCCTTGTCCTCTCCATCTATCATTTCTAGTGTTTCAACAACTAGGGGTGGGCTAGTCTTCCCCTTGGCCTCATCATCTATCAGGGGTGGTTCCCCAGTGGTGCCCTTATCCTTTTTTCCTTTATTGACTCCCTTCATGGAGGCCTTGCAAGTGTTACTATCATGACCCTTGGTCTCGCATTTTTGGCAATAGAGAGTGGCATTTTCATACACCATGGCTTGAGTCCATTTCCCAATTTGGATTTCAAAATAACAAAGTTGGGAAGGGTTTTGTTCACTGTGACATTCACACAAAACCTAGCAAACACTAGTCTGGATTTAGAGTGGGTAACCTAGTTAGTCACAATGAAAGTCGCAAAGGATTCCCCAATCCATCTGAACACCTGTTCATCCCAATATTCATGTGGAAGCCTAGGGAGCCAAACCCAAATTGGGGTTGTTCCGGTTAGTTCAGTCACTGGGTTAAACCCAAGTTTCCATTTTGAAAGTGTAAGGAAATGATTTCCATAGACCCATGATCCAAATAGGACAAAGGCCAGATCCTCCAAGGTAGTGAACTTGAATAGGAAAATCCCTCCTGGCATAGCAGAGACAAGGAAAAAACCCTTAATCTTCCATTGAGTTACCACCCATTTTCTAACCATTTCAATGGTGGGTCTAAAGTTGAAGAAACGACCCACCAGTGCCATCTAAAAATCCACCATAGTCTGATTCACCACTGAATCTAGGAGTGTAAGTTTGACACCTTTAGTCTGGATGAAATCCACCAAGAGAGCATCCAGAGATTTTTGGGCATCACCAACAAGGGAACCTTTCCAGTCAAATTTTGGCAGAGAAGGAGGGGCATCGACAGAAGAGAACACCCTATGGATTCCCACCATTGACTCAATCATCGGATCTATGATAGAGATGTTCACGGGATCAGCATGGGGTCCATCCGGGGGACCTACTAGGGGGCAAGATTCTCCCCCAGGGGACATGGGCATGTGAACCAGTAGTTTGAAAACCAAGCATGGGTGGGAATTTGTAGAGCTCCAGCATGGGCATAAGTTATGAGGTTTAAATGAGGGTATAATGAAGATGCAAAAATAATACAAAATCCATCTAATATTCCTTCAAACCAATCAATGAACTTCGATGGGAAAAATATTTACCATCTATCCATGTAGAACCCTGAGACCCACCTCTCTGAGCTAGGAGATGGGTACAATGTCCCACATCATGTAAGAAAATACAAAACAAAATAAAAAAACACAAAGAAAGTCAAGCATGAAACAAAAGATACCCAATGAATTAAAAACTAGGATAACATAAATAAAACACATGTGATAGACCATAGGATAACATAAGAATATATAGAGGACACAAGAGATAAATGATGAGACTAACTCAGGGAATCCTAAGACACATGTAGGAGAGTGTCATCACATAGTCCTCCACTATCTTAAGTTATCTTGTCATGTCTCTCTAGACCTCGATTCTAAGGTGAGAACTCATGTGGAACCAAAACCCTTTCGTGAGGACAAGGAAGTCAATTTTTAAGATCAACACCCCACAGAGGGTCATGCCTTCTATAACCCATCTATTATTGACATAGGATTTTTGATGGTTATGGAAGAATAAAAATAATTATTTTGATTAATGTGTAACCCAACAAAGTTTATTTTATTATATTATCACTTAATTACAACTTCACAATGGGTTAACTTGGTAGCTACTTAGGGCCTTGAACCTCATTATGAGACACTCTCATATTAATGGTCCTAGAAAACCCTCCCTATAAAATAATAATCATAAGTATATAATAATCTCAAAGTCACCAGTGGAAAATTTATATGGCCATGATATCCAAATAAGCACAAAAAATAATCATTATAAACATGCCATGATACGAATCACATAGGAAGACCAATACATTCCAAGGCATAATCCATAAGTCAATTTCCATAGCACATTCCAAAGCTAGTAACATGATGGAATCTAACCACCAATTCATACTCAAATTTTTTTAATAGCATACTCGAGTGCTCAAATTCAAAAGCACCTAAATCAATTAAAATATCAAGGACTCAGAAATAATCCCCACAAAGCCTCTAGTGGCACTAGGAAAAACTAAAACAAAAAACCTAAGAAAATATTAATTTTCCTTCGAACCATCATGGAATACAACCTGCATGAAAAAAAATCACAAATTATCACAACACATTATCTCATCTGGTTGACAAAGAATAATTTAGACAACACAAAAATTTTGTGCTATAAAATATTAGTTCCTAAAGTGTATATTTTTTACCGTATTGTATCTACCTCGAGTGGTTAAGCTTCTTCTAGAGTAATCTTGCTTTGATAACAATTGATAAATACATGCTATATGTTGAGGGAAGGGTGAGTCAATAGAAAACAAAAATACAACAACTAGCTTCAATAATCACCACATAAAATTGTATGCAATTAAAGAACCAAACCAGGAACAAAAGAACACTAAGATTCATACGGAACCCAAACTAGGAAAAGAAACGTAAGCACTTTCCCACAAAGATAATTCACTAAAGTATATAATATGATTAAAAAATATTATTACCTCATTTCTCCATACTATCAACCAAAGGCTCATTGTCAATACAAAAATGAATATAAATAAGAAGGCTCACTACCTTAGAGAACATACATGAGATCGTTACTTTGGAAATTCATACAAAGGATCATTTGAAAAGTGGAAAGATATATAAACAACCTCAAGTACCCAAGAATTATTTTCTTAAAGTACCGAATCTTCTTCAAAGTAGATAAAGGTAAAGTTTTCCAATAATGTAGTTGATCTATAAAAAATTATCCACTCTAGCACCAATCTATTATTGTATTTCCCAGTTTGTCACTGTCATTGAAATCTGCTCTACTAACACTTCACTTTCTTCACACCTTACAAATTTACATTTTTTGAAGCACTAATAGTTCTTATATACATAAGAGAGAATTGAAGATTACAACAAGGTCAACCAACCCAAAAGATATTAAAGATATTCAAAGTGGCCGATTTGAGTCCGGCGTATGACGTACTTTCTAAGTTTCAGCTCTGAGTTTTCCATCTGTCATACCACATTTACTGCGGGATTCATTAGGGTTAGCCTTTAGTATGGCCCTGGCCAACTTCGGCCTAGCAGTTGATGCTGGTGCTCGAGTTGATGCTTCAAACTACCATGACACCTCCGCCAAACAAATGTCCCCGCAAGTTCATCCCGAAGGTCTTCCATGAGGTAACCCTAATATTGTTCTCAATCTTTAGGAGTTTGATTCTGCTTGTGTATGGTTAGAAAAGCATACGTTGATTGGTTACTTTGTGGGTCGCACTTCTTCTGAAAGTATACTCAAGGATTGGGTCAACAAGAGCTGGACCCCTCATGGGGTCCATCTTGACGGTGTGCAAAACCTTACCAAAGGTTTTTTCCTTTTCAAGTTTGCTAACCCTTCTCAGATGGACACGGTTTTTAACCGTGGTCCCTGGAATGTCCGGTCCTCCCTGCTAGTTTTTCAGAGGTGGTCTTGAGACTTTACTGTCTCTGATGACAAAAAACTTAGGGTTCCTATTTGGGTTGAGTTCCCTGGTCTCCCTTTGCCATGCTGGCCATTCATTGAGTCTATTGCTAAGACCCTAGGCAAAGTCATTGTCATGGAACATGAAAAATTTTTCAATGCTCGTCCCCAGAAGCGGGTCTGTGTTGAGGTCGACCTTTCTAGGGACCTCAAGGATATTGTTGAAATTCAGATTGGTGCTCTCACCATCTTGCAGAAGGTGCTCTATTTGAATCTGCCCAACACCTACTATCGGTGTCAGTCGGCAGAGCACAAGATCAAGGACTGCCCCCTGGTTACCCCTCAGGTGAAACCCGCGCCTAAAGATGCACCGGCTAAAACCGCCAAGGCTAGAAAGAAAGAAGAATGGACTATCGTTACACGTAAAGGCTGAAATGCCTCAGGCCCTAAGACGCCACCAGCTTCTGAAGCTATTGTGCCATCTCCAGTTGCACTCATTGGTCATTCCCCGCTAGGTGATGTGCCACCAGTGGCACCTATTGTGTCAAACCCTGTTTCACAGGGGATGTGCTTGGCTGCAGTGCCACCTACTCTAGCAGTGGTGCCTGCACTACCAGTAGCTCCAGTGCTCTCTTCCAGGACTATGCGCCGGTCCCGCAGTCTTGATGGCCTCACGGTAGAACCGGATAAAAGGTGGTTGACCTCTGGAGAACTCCTCCCCAGTTTTGGTTCGGTTCCAGCTTATTTTCAAAATAGCTTCTCCTCTCTTGAGGACGAGGAAGCCATGCAGGAGTTTTTATGAATTTTTTGTCCTAGAACGTGCGAGGTTTAACTGACCTCCCCAAAAAGTACTATGTTCATGATACTCACCGCAGACTTTAGTCTCTGGACGTGTTGTGTTTACAAGAAGTTAAAATTTCAGGATTTTTGCTTAACTCTGTCTGTCGTGTCATATGGCCGGACGACATTATTTTTTCTTCTTAGCATGAAGCTGGCAAAGGTGGAGTAATTACTTTTCTGTCACCTCGCCTGCATTCTTGTGTTATTACACATGGTTCTGACCTGAAGCAACATGTTAGCTAGATTTTTCTTTCTTTGCACAATCATTCTTTTGGTATCATTAATGTTTATGCCCCCAATGATGCTCTTGAAAGATCTCAATTATGGTACTGGTTAGCAGACAACTTGCCTCTAGCTACTTGGGTTATGTGTGGGGACTTTAATATGGTTGAGCTGGCCATTGACAAGGAGGGCATTTTGCCTTTTCACTGGGCAGCTGGGGAGAGAGAAGCCTGGTATCACATGCACAATAAATTGGGGCTTTTTTATCCCAATGTTAACCACCGTCAACAGGGTGGGGTCTGGCATACTTGGTCCAATTTTCAAGCGGGTTCTGACCGCATATTCAAGAGACTGGATCATGCTATGATAACGGCTCAATCTTTTTTCTCTTTTTCTAAAGATCGAGGCTTACCTGTCATTCCTCTGACAGACGTTACCTTGTCTGATCATTTCCCTATTTATTTTTCCATTACCTGGCAGTCCCGAGCCAGGAGAGCTACTCAGACGCAATTTTTTCTTAACACGTCTGTGCTGACGCACAAGTCCACTATGTCACACATTCTATAGATATGGAATCTTGAGCCTCAACCCCACAGTGATACAGGCTGGATTCAATGGTGGAATGATGCCATCACCCGCACTGCGAGATTTCTTCACATTTATGGCCATCAGCTAGCCTGCTATAGAAAGCGTGCTTATGAAGCTAACACTAAGGCTCTGCGTAGCGCTTCTGAAGTGCTTACGTTGAACCCTTTTGACATAGAGCTCCAGCTTAAGCTGGCCAAGCTTCACCATGAGAAAAAAATTACTGATGCCTATGCTGCTCGTGGTGCTCAAATCAAAGCTCGTCTCCATTGGTTGGAGGTTGGCGACAAAGTTTCCAAGGAGTTTTTTCAGGCTCTCAAAGCTCGCCATACCAATGCTGGTATTCAAAAGATTAAGCAAGGACCTGACACTCTTACTGAGCTCTCGGCCATTCTTCAGGCCTTTGTCCAGCATTATGAGAAAGTCTTTTCTTCCCAGGGCAATTCTGCTGCTCGGGATGAAGCTCTAAGGGCTTGTATTACTGTTACTCCAAACCACCTTGCGGTTGAGCAGCGTGCCTTCTGTGAGAAATTGCTTACCATATCAGACCTCAAGGAGGTGGTCTTCTCTATGGCCAATGATAAATCTCCAGGGTGCGATGGCTTCCCTTGTGAATTCTACAAACACCTCTGGGATACTGTGGGTCCTGATTTGCACAGAGTCTACCTGGAAGCTTTTCACAACAAAAGTTTAGGCAACATTATCAATAAAGGGAATATTAAATTCATACCTAAGTCTGGCGATTTGGAGGATATCTGCAATTGGAGACCCATCACTTTGTTGAATGTCTCTTATAAGATTATTGCTAAAGCTTTAGCGCTCAAGATCAGACACCTCCTTCCCCTCATTGTGTGGCCTAAGCAAACTGGCTTTATTAAGTCTAGGTATATTCTTGACAACATCATAGCGGTTTGGGAAGGGATGGAATGGGCTCACCAGTCCAAACAAGCTGCTCTGTTCCTCAAAATTGACTTTGCTAAAAGCCTATGATCGCATAGAATGGCCCTTCATTCTGGCTATGCTTCAAGCTCTGGGGTTTGGGCCGCGCTTCCTTCAATCTATGGAAATGCTTTTTGGAGATGCTTCTGCTTGCATTACCATCAATGGGGCCCAATCTAATACTTTTGGGCTTTTTCGATCCATCCGACAAGGTTGTCCTCTGGCTCCTGCCTTGTATGTGCTTGCTGCCGAAGGCTTTGGGTATTTTCTTGCCAACTCTGTTTCTGCTGGGTTGGTTCGGGGCATTTCCCTTCCTGGTTCTTCTTCCCAGTTGGTCAATGGCCATTTTGCTGATGACTCCTTTCTCACTCTCATTGAGGATGAGGAGAACATCTCCAATGCCTTGCAATGCTTGGACACCTTTTGTCAAGCCTCTAGATCGGCCATTCAATGGTGCAAAATGCTTTGTTTCAGACAATCCTTTCTTCCAGCTCCACCCTGGCTTTCCAGCTTTGATTGGAAATGGGTGCAACATGGAGAAGTTTTTCACTTCCTAGGCATCCCTTTTTCCTTCCATGGCTCTGCTGTGGATTTATGGAATGTTGTTCTTGCTAAAATTGAGAAAAAGTTGCACTACTGGATTAGCAAACCGCTCTCTCTTGCAGGGAAGTTCCAGATTTGTTCGAAAGTGCTGGCTGCTACTCATGTTTATTATTCTTCTTGCTGGGCTCCATCTAAGGCCTCTTATCTCAAGCTTGAGTGCCTGCTCAGGGATTTTCTTTGGGCTTCTGGTGCGGATGGTCATGGGTTTCATAGGGTTGCTTGGGAATACTGCTGCCTTCCCCGTGACTCTGGAGGCTTGGGCCTTCTCTCCACCCAGAAGCAAGGGCTTGCTCTTTGTGCAAAGTGGATTATTAGAGCTCTCTCTGGTGATGAGGCATGGAAAATTCTTGTTAGACATTGCATCTCCGTCGGGTTTTCGATTCACCGGCCCGCCTGGAAAGGTCTTGGTCTCCAAACCTTGCTCACTATGAGAGAACCTATTAAAATCTAGGGCACCTTCATCATCAAGAGCATTTGGAAAGCCTGGGAAGCTATAAATCCCTGGTTTCGATGGGATGGTAATGCTTTTCATAATGGGCTTTCTTTCAATCAGCAGAATCTTTGGTGGTCTCCTTTATTCTTCATATAGGGTATACCCTTGGCCAAAACTCAAGGGGCTAGTGCTCTGCATTTTTTTAAACATGGCATTCGGACTCCCAAGGATCTTTTTTCCAGAGTCTCTATGGGGCTCCAATCTTGGGAGGATATGCAGGTGCAATTTCGGCTGGCAAGTTCTGATCGCCCGACTTTTGATCTTTTGGTTTTGGCCATTCCTACCAATCTGCTCCACAAGATTGGCATTCAGGCTAATAGGCCGTGGTGGAGGGATTGGAAATGGTATCCTGCCATGCCTTTCAGCAATTACAAGCCAAGGCTTGGGTATAGGTGGTTATCCCCGCATCTTCCGATGGTGGATATTCTAAACCAGAGATGGCATCTTCATTCGGCCACTTCCCACTGGAGCTCTCATTTCCATACTGTCTGGACCACCATTACAGAACCCAAGATGGCTCTCTTTGCTTGGTGTCTTTTGTTTCAGGGTCTCCCAGTTGGCCCTAGGCTCAAACATTTGGGAGTTCATGACCCTCGCTGTCCGTTTTGTGGTCACCCTGAGACCTTTCTTCACATTTTCTAGTTCTGTAGGAGAGCTCAATAGTATTGGCAGTGGATCCATGATTTTTTCAAACCTTTCCGGCCTGAGCCCTTCTCTTGGCATATGATTGTCTTAGGAGACTCTCCCAGACTCCACTCCAAGTTGACCCAAATTTGGCATACTTTCAGGATGGAGATTTTGTTCAATCTTTGGAAAGATAGAAATGCTGTTATATTTTCCCATAGCTCTCTTGATACTAATGTTGCTATGTTTAACAAAGCTTGCATATGTAATAATGTTATGATGCAGATTCAAGTCCAAGCTAATAAAGTGGCTTTAGAGGTGGCTCACCTATAGGAGCTGATCTCTCATTGGGGCAATGCTCCCTATACAGTGGCTCGGGTGCCTCCAGATGCTATCTCTACTGAGGGTACACCTCCTAGAGGCCACCACCATGGGCATAGCTCCTCTGTGCACTGCTCCCACATGCCACGATCCCAGGCCCCTCGCCAGCACTCTCTGAGAGGTGGCGGAGATGGTTGGCGGTGTCGTTCGGCTTCTCCGCCTCTGCGACAGTCTGGGTGGTCACATGCGCAGGCGTAGTCGGCCCCTTTTGGTGCTCCTCCTAGTTCTGGTGCTTGCCATGGGTGAGATTGGCTTCCGACCACCTCCTCCAAATTCCCCCGCTTGGTGCTTTCTATCTCCTCGCCCAGGGCAGAAGAAGAAAAAGAAAATACTGATGAAGCTGGTTGGGTGCTTCCGGATGAGCCTGCCAATCCAACTGATAAGTGGGGATTAGATGACAAAGATCCTCCGCCCTCTGCTCCTGCTCTTGCGGCCTGAGGGCCTTTTCAGTTTTTTTGGTGAATAGTTCTTGCTATTTTCGGCTCTGCCGTTTGAACACTGCGGGGTGATTTATTATATCCCCCGACCTTTTTTTGTGAATATGTATCTTTAATTTCTATTAATTGAAAGGTCTCTATTCATCAAAAAAGATATTAAAAAAGGTTTCATGTTGGCCAAGGCAATTGCAAAATGCAAATAAGTACTATGTCAAAAAGTATCTAAACTAAGGATCCAAATAGATAAGACATAAACATTAAATACATAGGTCCTATATAGTATGAAGTCATCTGAATAAGTGATAAGAATTAAGTATAGGAAGGACCTAGACCTAATTCCAGGATATTTCAACAATAAATACATATAACATATAGACTTAAATATGAAATAATGATCCATCTTAGGAGAAAGATAGACCAAGAACATGCTAAATATATCTCAATGCTAGATCTCTAATAACCAGAAAAATGACCAAAGATAATTGAAATGTGTAGAAGAAAATTGCCAACATGTGGATTGTAACCAAGACCTCCATACACTACATTGAAAGCTATGTCAACATGGTATTTTAGAAGCCATGCCAAAATGCCATATCAGAAGTTTCCACAACATATTTCTAGATCAAAAAAATAACTAAAACAAATATATAATGCAAGATGACAGTCTCCCAAAGACCGCAAAAAAATTCTTAATCCCCCAAAATAGCGACAAGTAAGACCAAAACCTGAATCCATCTATATGAGTAAAACACAACTTCAACGTTGATTTTTATAGAAAAAAACTTTGAAAATTAAAAATAATTACAACTGTAAAAATTATACCCACTCTACAAAACAATAGCATTTTAGCTGGACAATATACATTTGGACAATACAAACTTTTAGATATAAGAATATAAAACAAGCACTCTAACACTCTATCTTCACATGATCAAAAGATACATACATGTCTCCTAAAATTCTAAAACCATAAAATCATAGGATGTATACTCATCTTCCACTAACCTAAAACCATACTTGTCTTCTATTGTATTATGGGTTCACCACACAAACCCACATAACAAGGAATAGAAAAATTTTAGACCATAAAGCCTGAGGAAACACAAACTCAAACTCCTCGGGCACACTATGTTTGACATTAATAACAATAAACAAAAATCATAAATAACACTACTAGACTCTTAGAATACATCACACTACTCAATCATAATTGTTTCCCTCATAAAATAAGGATTTCTTTTAGGTAAAATAAACTACACAAATTGTCCAAAACTAGGTATGTGACCTAATGATAAATGGTCAGGGTTTAAAATAATAAATTTTAGATAAAGTTTTATTTTGGAGGCACTACCCCAAAAAAGCTTTGCCAAGGAACATTTTTGTACTACTGCATTGAAATCTAAAATTGTGAACAATTAGATTAATTTTTTCCAGACAAGGGATAGTAGTTTAGAAACTACATTCAATTTCCTATAGATTCTATTCTTACAAATTTTTCACATAAGGTTGATAAGATTTTCAACTTTTTATGTCAAGTTGACTAACCCTAATTTTTTTGTTTTTCATTGTCACTTAAGGCCATAGTTTGGTATACCATGATCCTGCACATACCCTGATCTATATGGCCCTACTAAGATAAGAAGTGTAAAAGGTGATAGGTATTTCATATTTCTCATTGATGAGTATTCTACGATGGTATGGGTAAAATTCTTGAAAGAAACTTTTGAAGATTTTGAGTTTTATTGAATATTTTTAAGAACATGGTTGAGACTAGAAGCTAAAATATCTAAGATTGGGTAGAGGTGGTTAATTCACATATGATGAGTTCTCTCTTTTTGTGGGGGGCATGGGATAAAGAGATAGTTATCTTCTCCAAGGACTCCACAATAGAATGGATTGGTGAAGAAGAATAAAAGGGCCATTCTTGACACTACTACAACCATGATGTTTAAAGGAAATGCTTTGCAGATATTTTAGAGAGAAGTTAATAATATAGTATTGTTATCATAACCGATATTAATGTTGAAGATTGTTTATCTAATGGATCTGATGATGAATAATAACCAAGATAAGAGGAATATATGATGATAGTAGAAAGGTTATATCAGTTATTGTCATGTCATTGATGTCAAGTAATTGATTTATGGTTTATACTATGTTTCCATATCATTCGGTAGTGATATAAGATTAATGAGTTAAGGAGAATAGGAAATGAGAAGTTGTGAAGCTGTAGAACATAAATGGGCAATTGATACATATCAAACAATGATTTAATTATGTTGATATGATTGTTTTCTACCTAACATATAATTATGTTAAGTTGTTAAAGCATGGAGATAAAGATTTGACAACTTGGTAGGATAAGATGTTTTGGCTACCGAGATGGAAAAGTCACTCGGTAAGGTAAAGATAAAAAGCTATCATCACTTGGTAAAAGAAAAGGAACTCAAGAAACTGAATAGCGAAGAAGGTTTTATGCACCAAGTGCAATTTAACCAAAATTCTAAGGAAGAGTATCGAGTAAGGAAAAGTTAGTAAATGTGCATGGAATAGACATTTAATAATTATCTATGATGAGCTAGATGATCATGATCATGAGGAAAGTTAGTTACAAATATCTACACTTATGAAATTCAAGAAGAAGATCTATGATGAGATCTAAGAGGGAAAGAGAGATGGAACAAGTTATAAGAAAAGTTCAATTTCCTAGGTGAAAATGAAATGTGCTACCGAGATTTGATTTCAAGGTTTAATGAAATAAACAGTCAAGATTGACTATAGGAAAATGTAATAGATGAGATTAAGAAGAAAAAAATTTCTATATAAAGCGTGATCTTACATGGACAAATAGCTGGTAAACTGAATAGTTGAAGGGTTACTGACTATTGCAGTGAAGATGGAACAAAGAGATTCCAAGTGGGAAAATAGTGATTTGATGAAGTGTTGATGCCAGTAGAAGATGAAGAATTCAAGTGAAGATTGAAGAGTGCCTAAGGATATGATTGAGCAAAGATAGTTACACATCTACATGTCATTTTTATTACTATTTCTTATTAGCATTTGTAACAGAGAAATATCTTAATAGAGTGAACTTAATAGTCTTATTGTAAATCCTTTTAAAGGGTGATATTCTAAAAGAGTGTTTAAAGCCCTCTAAAAAGGCCATTTGATGTAAATCCCTTAATCGGGTCATATCTAATAGTGTGTTTTGTAATCTTTAACTAGACTGGCTCTTAACTAAGTGTACTTCAACAGAGTATATTTCTTAGTGGGTGAAAATTCTCATAGTGGGTTTTCCCATAACTGGGTTTCCACATTAAATATTGGTGTCACACATTATGAATTATTTATGTGTATGTTTTACTGATAGATATATTTTATTTATTATTGTCGGTAAATAGAGAACTGTGTAGTTACTGAGCTACTACCGAGTTAATCAAATAAAAATTTATTAATGTATTTGTATTTATGATTACTGATTCAACCCCCCCCTCTCTGTAATCCAACAATTGGTATCAAATCTTAGTACTTTAAAGAGATAAGTTTAAAGACTTGAGTAAAAGATACGAAGATGTATAGGAGAGAGGTACCTAAGTTGAATAAGGAAAGTTTCTGAACATGGAAAAGTAGAATGAAATTGTATTTGTCTGGGATTGGTAAATATTCCCTATATCTATAGGAAAATGAATGCTCCCCCTGACCTACTAGACCCTTGACAGTTGATCAAATGAAAGAAAAGCATGAGCATAACTTGGTCATGATAGAGATTGCTTCTTCCCTATCTGATATTGAATTCAATGATATAAAATATTGTACCAATTCAAAAGAGTTATGGGATAGAATTACACTTATCTATGGAGGACATCAATATGTTAAAAAATCTAAGGTTGATAGTCTGTCTAAGAGGGAAGTATGATGAAATGGAAATTAAAGATGAAGAGAACATCACACAATACAATAGTAGAATCAAAGAAGTTGTTAGTGCCATCATAGTTGCTAGAGGATCATTGACTAATGAAGAAGTGGTAAGTTAAATATTGAGAACTATGTCTTCCAAGTATGCTATTAGAGTATCTGCAATTCAAGAAATGAGATCTATATGAAATAATGTTATTACTCTTGAAGCCCTAATTGGAAAGTTGACTGCATTTTAGTTAATTAATTATGATAATAATCTATTGACTATTGAGACAACCTTCAAGTCATCCATGAGCATTGGAACATTAATAAAAGAAAGATAAATCATAGTACTTCACATGGAAATGATTATGACATCATCTTGATTGAAGAGAAAGAGCAAGAAGATTTGAAGCATTGTTGGCTAACCGACTACCTAGAGGCAAAGGAAAGTACAAAGGTAAGTTAGTGTTGAAATATTTCAACAGTAATAAGATTGGGCATATTGCATCTAGATGTCCTGAAAATGACAAAAATGATAAGAATGACAATAGAGACAACCAAAAATGAAGATTCAAAGATTTTAGGGACAAAGGTAAAAAAGTCTTGCTACCTAGAAGAGGAAGGTGTAACCGATGCTGAATCCAATGATACCAACAAACAATATGAAGTTGTATTTGTTGCAGTAAAAGAGGACTCAAATGAAGAAAATTTTGGAGATGAGAGAGCACTTGTGTCTCATGTAAGTAAACCAAATCCTTGGATTATTGATAGTGGTTTCTCACACCACATGACTGGTGATATTGAAAATTTTGAAAACCTAGAAGAATATGATGGAGGATTTGTTAGATTTGGAAATGATGCTCCATGTCCTATGAAAGGTAAAGGATCTATTGCATTGAATGAAAAGATGAAATGTAATGATGCATATTGGGTTAGAGGACTGAACTATAATTTTTTGAGTTTTGCACAATTGAATAATACTAGTCACCGATTGGAATTTCAAAATAGAAAGGTGAAGATCTATGGTGCTGATGGAAACCTAATTGGAACTGGAGGACTATCAAGAGGTAATTTATTTTATCTTGATACTGATACAAAGAGTTTCTTATTTTTCAAAACTGAAGACGTGTGGTTATGGCATAAGAGACTGTGTCATGTAAATTTTGATAACTTCATCAAAGTGAGTAAGAAGAGTAGAGTAAGAGGTCTACTAAAATTGAACAAGTATGATAATGTGATGTGCAAAGAATTTCAAATTGGTAAGATGATAAGGTCAAGATTTCTAAGTAAATCCTATTCTACAAATGGTATTTTGGAATTGGTTTATACTCAACTTTATGGACCTATGAAAGTTAAAATCTATTATGGAGATCAATACTTTATTTTGTTTGTTGGTGATTATTCAAGAATGATGACGGTTATATTTCTAAAAGAAAAATATGATGCATTTAAAATGTTTAAGTGGTATAAAGAAAGAGTTGAAAAATAAATAGGTAAATAGATGAAGTGTTTGAGATATGATAGAGGAGGTGAATTTATCCCTGATGAATTTATCATCTTCTACAATGAGCATGGAATCGAGAGACAAGTGTCTGCACCGAGTACTCCACAATAGAATGGGATAGATGAGAGAATAAATAGATCTATTGTTGACTATGAAAGAACTTTGTTAATTGATAAAATGGTTGTACAAACATTTTGAAGAGAATCTATAAGTACTGCAGTATATACTCTCAACTAAATATAGTTGAAGAAAGGTACAAATAATATACCCTATGAACTATGGTTTGGATGCACACTGAATGTAAGTTACTTCAAAAATTTTGGTAGTAGGTGTTATGTATTGAAAGATTCTATAAATAAGTTTGATTCTAAAGGTGACGAAGGAATATTTTTTGGTTACTCTTCAAAGAGTAAGGCATATAAATGTTTCATCAAGGATTCTAACAAAATAGTTGAAAGTGAAAATGTAAGAGTTGATGAATTTTCTAAAAATAATGAAGAGGATAGAAAAATGGAACCCGAGGACTATAAAAAAATTATTTATGTACAAGATGGTAATTCAGTTAATACAACCAAGTAGCAGCCAGAAGGAACCGATGAACAAGAAGAGCCTGCATAAAGAGAGGAGAACAATGATGATCAAGCTATTAAACTTGTATTATAAAAGTATGTGAGAAGACACCACTCACCAAGAAAAATTATTGGAGACAAGAATGTAGGAGTGTTGACAAGAAGTAAGTTAAAAGATAACACTTATTTGATTTCTAAATTTTACCCTAGATTGGTAAAAGACACACTAGAAAATGAAGATTGAATGAATGCTAGGAAAGAAGAAATAGATCAAATTAAAAAGAATAACATGTGGTCACTTGTACCGAGACCTAAGGATAAAAATGTGATTGGAACAAAGTGGATTTCCAAAAATAAACTCAATGAAAAATATTTCATTTGTTTTATCAAAATGCAAAACCAAAGATTTTTCTTCTTTAGGATTATCTTCTTTAATAGTAATAAACACATTCTCTTGTGCACTAGCACTAGATTCATCATCAGTCACACCATATTCAGCATAAAAACTTTTATGTCCCTTAGGGTGAAATTTATTAAATCTAATCTTAGGTTCATTAGAAACTTTATTAGGACATCTAGATGCAATGTGACCAATCTTATTACAATTAAATAATTTCAAAGGTAAATTTCCTTCATAATTTCCAGAACCCTTAGGTAGTATTTTTGCAATCAAGGCTTCAAGTTCATCCATCTTATTTTCCTCTTCCATGATCTCTTCCCATTTCTTAGCATAGTGGTTGAAGTTGGTTTTAGAAGAAATCTCTCCCTTGTCATGCTTAGTCACATTGGCTTTGAATGCAGTTTCAACCTTCAGAAGCTCCTTACTAAGAGTATTCATCTCATCAACACAAATTCTACTAGCCAAATCTTGTCTTTAAATATCTCTTATATGTATCAATTCCTCAATAACTCTAACCTTTTCACTGTAAGATGTGGAGACAAATCTCAAATTTTTTCTTACAAATCCATCATCATTCAAGGTACCACCAACACATTTGATTAAACAAATCAGATCATAAACCCTCTACATATAGGATGGGATGGTTTCACTTTCACTCATCTTCATATCTTCATACTTTCCTTTAAGTTAGTGAAACTTAGCTTTCTTAACATACTTGTCACCTTCATAAATAGTTTCCAATTTAGTCCATACCTCATGTGATTTCCTCAACCCATGGATGTGAGAATATTTTGTATCTAATAAGGCACTAATCAATTCTTCCCTTGCTATCATTTTATCCTTGAATTTATTCTTTTCATTAGCAACAACTTGAGATAGGTCATTAGGAATTTGGTAAGGCTTCTCTGTGATATGCCAATTTATTCATCTCCCATGCATATCAGATAAGTATTCATCTGATCCTCCCATATCAGATAGTTATTTCCATCAAACTTAGGGATTTCTTTCCTTATGATTTCCATGTCAAATCTCTTTCAAGTGATTAAGGTTCTTCAAAAGGACTTATGTTTGATAGAAATTGTTAGGCCCAAAAAGAGGCAATTACAATTGAGAAGGGGGGATGGGTGAATTAGTTGTACACTAACAATTAAAAATTTAAAGAACTTAAACCAATTAATGATATTAAAGATAAACAGTAATGCAATATCCACAAAACATAACACAGAACACCAAATTTGTTCTCAAGGAAGCTTGGTTATGAGAAAAATCTGGTGGGAGTCAAACCCATTCGATAGATGTACTTTGTTAAAATTACTACCTAATTAAGTGAAAATAAAAACAAAAGAGAAATACACATACATTCACATGCCCACTTCCTAGAGTTCTCTACTCATAATACAATGATCTAGCCCTTAGTTGGGTTCATTGATCAATCATTAATTACAATTCACAAGGGTGGAAAAATTATCCAATATGACTGAACTAACTCATAGCATAAAAAATGCCTATATAGTTCCAATGAAGTACAATTTATTCCTTAGTTGCAGAATAAAAATATTCATCTTTTCTTCTACACACACACACACACACACATTGCAATCACAAATGATTTCCCATTTATACATATTACAATGAATAATCCATAACAAGGTTGGCTAAGACCTATAAAAAAATGATATTAAAATTATTCTTAAACTAAAATAAAATCCTAATCAACTCAGCCGAGACTTATATAGGACTCAAATTTTCATCCTTGAATGTGTAATAGCTTTACCAAATCTGCACCAATAATTGCAACATGTTACTTCACCAAGTCAACTAGCTGTTAGAATAAATGAGAGGGGGATGCATCCATTATCTACAGTCCCAACTACAAAATGTAAAACTTCAAAACAAATTCAGCTTAATCTGTAGCTCGGTAGACAATAATACTAAACTATCTATGCTTTTATCGATTATCAGTTAATTTCTCATATTGATTACCAACCAAATCAGATATGTAATATGTAAAGTATGACAATCAAACAATCACCACAATAAACACATAACACAAAATATTTAATGTGGAAACCCTATAAAGGGAAAAACCACCTGGGACCGACAACCCAAAAATTGTTCACTCTTCTAAAGTGAGGTCGGTGAAGACCCAACTCTGTTAAAGGTTACAAAACACACTGTAAGGTGTGACCTTTTTAGAGGATTTAACACTAACCATTATCATCCAACCAACATTAACTATGGGGTTGATAGGATAAAAAATGTACATTCTATGAATGGCATTACAAGACTTTCAAGTCTACTCTGTTAAGAGATTTCTTTGTTTACAATGGTTAAACTGTAACATCAGTTGATCTGAATTCAATACAACTTGATTTGTAGATGTTTAGACCTATTCTTAAGCTCATAAAATCCTCTAATCAATATCCTTATTCAATTCATCAACATTCAGTAACTTATTGTCCCTCGGTAAATAGCTCTCTGACGCTCGGTAATCTCTGTAGTTTGGTTCTCCTTAACCAGTTTGATCAGGCATGCATGAATCATGTTCACGTGTTATCTCTACAATTTCCTTTCTCCAACATTCATTTCATTGTGAAACCCTAGTCTCTTAAATAGAGAAGTATACCCTTTATTTTCATGCATAAGATTTTTCCGCTTATTCTCCTTTGTTGATTTTTCTGCCTAAACCTTCTTTGGTGGTTGTGTCAAGAATATGTTTTGATTCCATCCATTAGATCTTTCTTAAATTTTTATAGCCATTTATCTCATAATAAACTTTATCTTCTACCTCGAAATCATAACACTTTAAATCTCATCAGCTTATGTCGGCTAAACTAATCATTTAATTCTTTTGTTCATATTTGGTTAACAAAGAAATGCGTTAGTGAACACAAGATCGATTTATACTGTGCTCGTCAGTATACACTACACTGCTTGGTGTATACTGGAATGCTTCATTAACCAACCACATTGCTTTGTAACATTTTTCTTCTAACTTCATAACAGATTAATGCAACATAATCAAGTCAACATTATGAAGTAATAGACTCATCAATAATTTACCAAGAGTATTCCTTATCCTCATCTATCATCTTCATCTTCCTCAATGTAGATATCTTGGTTCTTCATCTTTCTCTTCACTCTACAGATGTTTAGATGTTTGCAACTCCATGATAAGTACTATCAAAACTAGTTGACATCAATGATAACATAAAAATTATTCAATTATCTTACATAAAAATTAAGTGCTCGGTAAGTGATCATCAATCACTTGTAGTTATTCAATCTAGTTATCAATCAGTTTTAGTTCATCAATCTCTCCCTTTGGCATTGATGAAAACTCAAGCAATATCAAGTGTACCATACACATACCAAACATGTATTCTACAACTCTGTAGGGGATTTTTGTAACTTGTTAAGCTATCCCTAGTTTAATATGTTTAATCACTACGTTACTTGACAACATTGCAAGTGTAAACCTTCTTCTGTAGATATGATCTTTGTAGTTCTTTGATTGTCTCTATCTTAGATAGATGTGTTAGGATTAACAAGGCATAAATAACAATTATGTGCAAATATAACCAATATCAAAAAACAATAAACCACACAGAAGAGAATACAAGACACACAAATTTAACGTGGTTCACCCAATCCCTAGGCTACGTCCACCAATAGTAAGTCCAATATTTTATTATCTAGTGATTACAACCTGATTACAATCCATAATCCCTTATAGCTCAATTCTGCCACAAGTACTAAAATCATACATCATAATGAAATCCCTAACACTAAGCCAATATAGCAAGGCTTATGTCGGTTAACAAGTTAACCCTAAAATAATTGACGATTCAACCTAAGAAAAGGCTTGATGAGTCAACCTAGGGAAATTTTTGATGTGTCAACTCAAAAATGCTTGATGAGTTAACCCTATGATGAATGAAAAGTGTACACTACTTTCCTGGATAGTACTTTCCTGATCAGTGACCACAAGCTAACAATCTCCCACTTGGGGACTGATCAAATTCCACACCAAACAACAATCTCCCACTTGGAGACTGATCATGTAGCTAAACCACTACCCTGTGAGGCTCCCATTGGATCTAACCACCCTGGACTCAACTGTCCCTTTATTCTATTTAGTCTTGTAGACCAACCAAAGTTGAATAGGAGTTCAACTTCTCCCTTGTTCCTACCTTTGTAAACATATCTACTAGATTATCATCTGTATGTGTGAGGCCTCACCTTGACCCATCATAGCATTTGTGACCATTCACATTTTGATACATTTTTGTTATTATCCTAACAGAGATCGAGATACTATGTTCATGTTGATTATTATATTATGTGGATTAGATCCTAGATTATGTCGTTATTTTGATTATGCATATTTACTTATGTGAATTGATGAGAAGGTTGGATCATATTTAGTCTTAATTATTTCATGGATGATATGTCATGTTGATTATGAAATTATTATGTTTAAGCATTATTGAATGAAAAATTTCAATTAGAATTGAATTCTGCATAGTGATTTATATTGTTAAATAAAGAATTGAATATATATATTTCATGTAATTTTATCACCTTGAACTATTGATACTCGATGTTTAGTGTCTAGGTAAGAGAACCATGGAATTATTTAGAGAATCAGTAACCAACTATTGTGCAAACTATAAGCCCAAGGTTGAACCTAATGAAGAGGTTCGAACCTCATTGTTAAGTGACTTAATTCATAACCGTATAATTGTATGTGTGTATTAGGTGTCTCCTCATGTAATTAGTGACATGTCAATGTTGTAATATGTTATTTTATAGTGTCATTTGACACTTGTTATGTGTTATGTAATGACATGTCTACTAAGGTTGGCAATGAAAACCTAGCCCGACTCTGAGGAACCTAATTAATCTCCTTGTTGGAGATACTTGTAAACCCTACCAATTTGATTTCTAACATTCAATTTTTCTTCTAGCCACTTCTAGAGGCCAACAGGAGGTCCTAAGGGTCAAATTTAACAAAATCTAAGTGCCTAAGTGTTAGGGGTATGGGTTAGGAAGGTTTTTAGCATGTCCATAACCCCCTAGTGACCTTGGTGACCCATTTTATGACCCAACTACCATAAGCTCCGAAATTGGATGAAGTCTTGACCCTTATCCAACTCCACACCTCCTTTTCAATCATGCATTTAAGATAGGGGACAAGGAAAAGCAATAGGACTTGTGATTCAATTCTAAAATTAATGATAGTAGGTGGGTAGAAGTTGGAGGTCCTTTTAGAAGCCCTTGGTAGATTTAGTGGGTGCTCACCCACTCTCTATCTTTAGAGAAATTGGGTTTTGGAAAAAGGAAGGATAAGGATTGGGCTCTTCTCAACATTCACTTTCCATAACACATTGGGAAGGTTGGTCTCCATTGCCATGAAAGACTTTTATTTTTTTGTTGCAAGTAGATTGTATGTTCTTCATTCTCTTGCATATGTTCATGTAATTGTGTTGTTCTTTTTGTTTGGGAATGGGATTTGGGGTTTGAATTCTTAGTATAGTTTTTATCTTGTTTTGATATGGGAGTTTTGTGAAGAGTGTGATGGCATTACTCACCCTTGGATAGGGAAGAAGTGGCCATGCATGGGTGAAGGGGTTAGTTGGACTCCATGGTAGTGTAGAGTCTCTTCTCATGGAGAGAAGAGGGAAGAAATGCAAGGTGTATGGGACCTTGCATGCTAACGTTTCTTGATCTTACTTTTGGGGAGATAAGGAGAAGATTTTTTGGAAGCATGTATGTGATTTTAGCCTTGAAGAGGCATGTTATTTGATTGTATTATTTGGCATTCTACTACATGGAAGATCCACCTTCACCCTTTGTATGGGTTCATGTTGAATCTATTTGTGCAAGCCTTGGGAGGGTGTTTCTTGTTGTTGCAATCATGTTTTGTGGATGTGTGATTGTCACCCATTGGTTATTGATTCTCCTAGCTTAGGAGTGGTCTCTTGGAGACCTAGGATGGGAGGTGAGCTTCCCATGGTTCTATCCTTTGTTTTGTAGATTTTTGAAGTCAAGATCTTGTGGAGAAAGCTTTGGAGGTTTCTTCATTTTTGGGTGGTTGTGTGATGACAACCCTAATGTTGTATTGTGAATCCCCTTGTAATGAGTTTTATCTTTTGTTAAAAGTTGTAATGTATTTCTTTTTTGGGGCATTGTGAAGTTGTAATGGAAAGAAGTTTTGTTATCTCCTTGAAATCTTATTGAGTATCACTATCAATTTGTATTGTCATGTTGTAAATGTGAAGACTTCTCATTCTTGAAGATTATGTAATTGTATTGAAGAGATTTCCATAATGTAAATGATGATTCATTACTTTCATGATTATAGTATTCTATCTCTCATTATAGTAGGAGTTATTCTTTCATTGCAAAAAAAAATTTTCAAGTTTATGGAATAAACCATTTAATAGCTTCAATAGCATGTAAAAATAATGTTGTTATAAGAACCTTGCAATCTCTTAGATGTTGATTTTGATATTCAAGTTCAAATATATTTAATCTTTCCCTTGAGTTAATTACTAATGCAATATGATAATCACCTTAGATGAAAACCAACATTGCAATCTTATTCTCCCTTTAAAACAAACATGAAATCAATGTTCAATTAAACTAAATTATATTGTAATGTAACATTCATAAACCCCTTAATTCAATACACTAATTAAACTATCCAATTCATGCTTTTAGACCTCATATATCAAGCAAAAAATTTAAGGAAAACTCATGCATTGAAATAACATCTTCCAGATTTTTTTTGAGCAAATTAACTCTCTGGATTTTGTATGGGGAAGGAAATTATTCTCTTACCACAGAGAATATTCCCTTCCCTTTTCATTATAATCCCCTAATTGGGATTTGTGACCTAAACCCCTACCTTACCCATGCTAATACCAGCTAATCCATGTTGATTATAAATCAAATAAAGCTTTAACTAATAAATAAATCTCTGTGACTCTTTCCACTTGATTGTGTGGGCCCCACATTAATCCCTTCCCTTGCATGCATAGGTTGCTAAAGACTGGCATGGCAATAAAGTTGTATTTTTTGTATTTTTTGTCAATTTCACCATCCCTTTCATGAATGCTTGGGTTCTTTGTGACTTGACACACAATCCAAGTCTTAATTGACTTGTCTCCTTCCTTATCCCTATGCATACTCATGAGCTGACATGGCATTAAAGTTTATTCATCAAACAAGTTATCCTCTTTGCCTTGCGTACTTGAGTCTGTCATAGAGGATCAAGCATATCCCTATTTTCCATGAAAGTCTTCCCTACCTTTGCGTGGATCTAGGAACCTTTCCACCTTGTTGACAACATTTAATTCCAATCTTGTTTCATCCACTTCCCATATCTTGTGTGGGTTTTTTTCCTAGGAGTTAATGTAATGTTTGGAGGTGGTCCCAAACCTGCCATATGTTGTCCCCTTTTCCCTCTTAGAAATGTGCTCCCCTTTTGGCATGAATCATCGGCTAGTAGGTAGGGGGAGCTAGCTTAGGGGTAGGTAGTGATGGACTTGATGGAATAGTAGCTTATAGGATATAGTAGAGTGATGTGTCATATTGGTAGGGTTAGTAGATGATATGACACTTTTAGAGGTACCTAGATTTAGCCTTTAATATATCAACTTGCTAAGCTAGTGTTTTATTTTATTCATTTGATAAATCATTTAAATTAGGCTAGCAATAATAAATAATTGGATTTATTTAATTGGTGATTTGATACTTAATATGATTTGTTCTTTTAATTATTAATTGTTTTGGTAGAACATTTATTCATAATTTAATCAATTAGTTAATAAGGAAAAGGATGTATTGTTAGTATGTTAGGTTCATTAAGAAATCAATTAGTTAACTCTATAGTTCATTTTATTGCTTTTATAAATAGATTGTCGGGGTTTATTTAAAATTCTAAATCACTGCTAATCCTTAGGATTAGGATTAAATGAAATGCATTGTCCTAGTGAAAAGAAAGAAATTTGTTCTTTAAAGATGTTAAAGTAAAGGGTAGTATAGTCGTCAATATTCTTTAACCAACAGATAACATTATGCTCTAATTAGCTTCATAGGGTTCATTGTCACATTATAATTATACCCATGCACTGATGAAATTATCCCACGAACCCTCATCACAGGATTGAATATCCTTTCATTGATCTGAACCCCATCCGAGAACCATAACCTTGGTAGATATACCATTTGTGAGTATAGTCTAAGTAGGATTAATCAAATATTCAATGCCCTAGATACCTTGGGTGCATTCTAGTCAGAAGTTCTAAAGGAAACTATATACTCTAGGGTTCCACTTTTGAACCTGACTCTTACAACATTAGTTATAAACTTGATCCTAGATTGCACCCGACACAACTGATGTCAACTTACACTTAACCGTTGAATGACACTCCTTAACATTTCACTTTAAAAAAATAAAAATGTTATGTTTTTGTTGATTAATTTTTGGGCATGATATTTGGTATCAGAGTCTAGGTTTCAACATTGGAACCTTTAGACCCATTACATTTCAACTCACCTAACTTAATCTATTGTGTAGGATGCCTATCATCACATGAGCTAGCCAATGAGGTAGAGGTCGTAGAGCTACATGTGTTAGTGCAAGATGGGGAGGTGGACCACCACCACCACCATCACCACCATCGAACCCTAATTAGGATATCATGGACATCCTTCAGAATTTGATTGGGGTAATTCAATAGAGATTACCACTCATAGATCATCAGCAAGAGCAACAGGCTTCTAGAAGAGGAGTAGAGATTCCAGGAGGAGGTGGAGCAGCTAGCAGAGAGAGGAGTAGGAGTCCTCCACCTAGGAATGTCAAGGGCCATGGTGATCATGAGGATGAGTTAGTTCATCATGAGATACGAGATAGAGGTAGACCCCCTAGAGATGTTGGGGATGAGATCCATGAGTTAATATAACTCCAGCCACCCTTATTTTTGGGATCCACTAGTGGGTCAATAGCAAAGGCCTAGTTACAGAGTTTATAGCAATGCTTTGGATTACATCCTTATGGAAGTAATCTTAAGGCACGACTTGTAGTTCATCTCCTACAGGATAAGGCCTCCACTTGGTGGCAACAAGAGGAGTCCATTGGAGGAGTGGCTATTGACACACTCACTTGGGAGACTTTTGTAGCCCATTTCTAAGAGAGGTATCTCTCTGAGCATTTTAGACAAAGACAGATAGAGGAGTTCCATGATCTCCAGCAGAGAGGTCTCACTGTGGCCCAGTATGAGAGTTGGTTTCTTAAGATCCTTCCATATGTAGATTATATGAAGGACAAGAAAATATGTATCCATTGGTTCATTATGGGACTTAATATGTCTCTTCAGGGGATAGTACATCTAGCTTTTCCTACCACATTCAGAAATGCAGTTGAGATGACACTTGTAGCCAAGGATATCCACACTAAACAGGAGTCTCAGGATTGATCTCAGCACCAAAACCCTTCATCCCAGCAGTCGGGACATTAGAGATCCTCTTGGAAGGGGAAATAGAACCATTCAATAGGATCTTTTAAGGGTCAACAGTCTCAGCAGCAAGGATCTCACTAGGGTTCTAGACAGAGGCATTCACAAGGTTACCAGGGCTCTAAGCCCAAACAGTGGTAGTCTTAGGGCCCTAGACAGGATCAAAGGACACAAAACCCTCAAGCATAGTCAACTAGGACTCATTAGTCCTCTAGGGGTGGATACAGTGGTTCCAGTAGGACTGGAGGGTCATAGTAGCCTAGGACATAGGGAGTACAGATTCAGACCCGAGGGCCATGTTACACTTGTGGTGGTATGGGTCATATAGCAAGAGAGTGCCCACAGGGATAGTCAGCTAGTGGCTAGAGAGGGGCTACCTTAGAGCCTATAGTCAGAGACATGGGTAGATCCCATAGAGTCTTTGTAGTGGTTGATAACCACTAGGCCAAACACCATGCCATAGTCATAGAGGCCATAGGTATGATTTAGAGTATCAGTGTTTCTATCTTATTTAATTCAAGAGAAACAAACTCCTTTATATCTCCCTATGTAGTGGAGCATTGTGGGCTGGTGGCAGTTAGACAGGATGTTAGTTGGGAGGTCAAGCTAGCCTCTAGAGCTAGGGTGTCTGTTAGTTCCTTAGTCTGTAGTTGTCAAATTTAGATTGGAGACTTAATCACGATGTATGACCTCCGCATTACCCCTCTAGGTTCTTATGATGTAGTCCTTGGCATGGATTGGTTATATGCCCACAACACCAAGATGGATTGTCATCAGAAGAGGGTTGAGTGCCTTGATGGTCATGGTACTTCTATGGTGATATTTGGGGTATAGAGGCCCATATCCCTTTGCATGATTTCTGCTATGTATCTTAGGTGGTGCATGCGGAAGGGATGTCAGTTATTTTCCATCACCATTAGTGATAGAGAGGAGGATTCAAAGGGGGGGCCTT
The DNA here is from genome assembly GCA_027943335.1 of Chamaecyparis obtusa. Lineage (NCBI taxonomy): Eukaryota > Viridiplantae > Streptophyta > Pinopsida > Cupressales > Cupressaceae > Chamaecyparis > Chamaecyparis obtusa. The sequence goes on from BSBK01001575.1 coordinate 644,057, forward strand.
CACTCGAGGATTATCCCATCCTTCAGGAGTTTGTAGATGTATTTCTTACCGAGTTACTTGGTATGCCTCCACCTAGGGTAGTTGATTTTCATATAGACCTTGTGCCAGGAGCCAAACCCGTATCTAGAGCACCTTACAGGATGACCACAAATGAGCTCAATGAGCTCAAGATTTAGTTGGAAGATTTTTTTAAGAAGGGGCATATCTGACCTAGTGTATCACCTTGGGGTGCACCAGTGATTTTTGTGAAGAAGAAGGATGGATCACTTAGATTATGCATTGATTATTGGTAGCTAAATAAAGTAACAATTAAGAACCGATACCCACTCCCCAGGATCGATGACTTGTTTGATCAGTTGTAGGGTACCTGAGTATTCTCAAAGATAGATCTAAAGTTGGGGTATCATCAGTTGGGGATAGTGGAGAGTGATATCCACAAGACTACTTTTCGCATGAGGTATGGTCACTATGAGTTCACAGTGGTGCCATTTGGCCTCATGAATGCTCTATTTGTGTTCATGAGCCTCATGAACAAAGTATTTCATACATTCTTGGATAAGTTTGCGGTAGTGTTCTTGGATGATATTTTGATATATTCTCGTAATGAGGAGCATGAGGAGCACCTAAGATAGGTTCTGTAGCATTTGAGAGAGAATCAATTATATGGTAGCTTGTCAAAGTGTGCCTTCTTTAGACCTGAGATGCATTATCTTGGTCATGTTATATCCGGCGATGGGATCTCTATAGACCCATCAAAGATTAGAGCCATTATGGATTGGCCAGTACCCACTAGTGTCACTAAGGTCAGGAGTTTTATGGGCTTAGTAGGTTATTACAGGCACTTTATGGTAGGATTTTCTAGGATTTCTCATCCCATCACTTCCCTTTAGAGAAAGGGGAAGAAGTATGAATGGACACAAAAGTGTGAGAGAGTTGTCTAGGAGCTCAAGAGAGCTCTCACTAGTGCACTGATTTTACCTGTGCTAGACCCTTTAGTAGACTTTGTTGTGTGCACTGATGCTTCTTTGGATGGCTTAGGAGTAGTTCTTATGTAGGATGGTCATCCTATAGATTTCAAGTCTAGGAAGCTAAAGACTCATGAGCTCAATTATCCTACTCATGACCTAGAGCTTGCAGCGGTAGTTCATGCCTTGGTGAGGTGGTGACACTTTCTTCTAGGTCACCAATTTGAGCTTCATTCAGATCACCAGAGCTTACAGTATATCTTTTCATAGCCTAATCTTAATGCTAGGTAGAGGAGATGGATGGAGTTTTTGTGTGAGTATGACTTTGATGTTCATTACATCAGAGGGAAGGAGAATGTAGTTGCAGATGCCTTGAGTAGGAGGTGGAATGAGCTCTCATCTAAGACTTCTAGTATAGATTTGAGGGAGTGCATTTTGCATCACTTGCTAGAGGATGGATTCTATGTAGAGGTTTGTCAGATTGTCCATTCTTAGAGGCCCCTTGAGGGGAGATTTGTAGAGTATTCTTTAGAGCCTGATGGACTCCTACATCATAGGGGACACATTTATGTACTCTCTATGGGTGATTTGCAAGATTTTATTGTACTTGAGGCTCATAGAGCACCTTATGCAGCTCATCCAGGGGTTAAGAAGTTGCATGCTGATCTGAGACAATTGTATCATTGGCCAGGCATGAGATTACACATTGCCAGTATAGTTGCTAGATGCCTAGAGTGTTAGAGAGTGAAGGTAGAGCACAGTCATCTAGGTGGGCTTCTGCAGCCACATGAGATTGCCAAGTGGAAGTGGGACACTATATCTATGGACTTCATTGTCAGTCTCCCTATGTCTTCTCACCGCCATGATGCCATCTTGGTAATAGTTGACACATTGACCAAGGTTTCCCACTTCTCACCTATGCATACTACATTCACAGCATGAGATGTAGCTCAGGTGTTCTTGTAGGATATTGTTAGACTTCATGGCATTCCTTGTAAGATCATCCCTAATAGAGACTCCTTGTTCACATCAGCTTTTTAGAGAGAGTTGCAGGTAGCGTTGGGTACTAGGCTCAATTTCAGTATGACATATCACCCTCAGACAAATGGATAGATAGAGAGGGTTAACCAGGTGTTAGAGGATATGTTATGTATGTATGTGATGGACCATCAAGTCAAGTGGGAGGAATACCTACATCTGGTTGAGTTTGCCTATAACAATGGGCATCGTTCTTCTATTGTTGTGCCACCATATCAGGCCTTGTATGGTAGACCCTGCAGAACACCACTGAGTTGGGATAGGATCAAGGATAGAGTAACTATTGGACCTCATTTGGTCAAGGATATGGAGCAACAGGTGGTTTTGATTAGACAACATCTTAGGGAGGCCCAGGATCGACAGAAGAAGTATGTAGATGCGAAGAGGGTAGACTGTGAGTATATGGTTGGTGATAGGGTTTTCTTGAGAGTGTGCCCACATAAGAGTCCAATCCATTTTGGAAAGGGCTCTAAGTTAGCACCTCACTTTGTTGGACCTTTCGAGATATTGGAGAGGATAGGACCAGTTGCCTACCATTTAGCTTTGCCATCCAGCCTGTCATGCATCCACGATGTGTTTCATGTATCTGTATTACAGAAGTATATTTATGATGAGTCTCACATTATAGATTGGGATGCCTTGTAGGTGGATTCAGATGTCTAGTTAGCCTTGGAGCCCATTTGTATTTTACTCTGATGGACCCTGGCACTTTGAGGTAGAGAGCTGGACCAGGTTAGAATCCAGTGGGATTGTTATGATGAGGTCACAGCTTCATGGGAGGATGCAAAACATATGAGATCACAGTACCCATACCTTTTTGATGACTCTAGGAGGAAGTTCATACCTACAGGGGGAGGATGTGAGGCCTCACCCTGACCCATCATAGAATTTTTGACCATTCACATTTTGATACATTTTTGTTACTATCCTAACAGAGATTGAGATACTATGTTGATGTTGATTATTATATTATGTGGATTACATTGTGATGTGGATTAGATCCTAGATTATGTCATGATTTTGATTATGCATATTTAGTTATGTAAATTGATGAGAAGGTTGGATCATATTTAGTCTTAATTATTTCATGGATGATATGTCATGTTGATTATGAAATTATTATGTTTAAGCATTATTGAATGAAAAATTTCAATTAGAATTGAATTCTGCATATTGATTTATGTTGTTAAATAAAGAATTGAATACGTATATTTCATGTAATTTTATCACCTTGAACTACTGATACTCGATGTTTAGTGTCTAGCTAAGAGAACCATGGAATTATTCAGAGAATCAGTAACCAACTATTGTGCAAATTGTAAGGACAAGGTTGAACCTAATGAAGAGGTTCAAACCTTGTTGTTAAGTGATTTAATTCATAACTGTATAATTGTATGTCTGTATTAGGTGTCTCCTCATGTAATTAGTGACATGTCAATGTTGTAATATGTTATTTTATAGTGTCACTTGACACTTGTTATGTGTTATGTAATGACATGTCTACTAAGGTTGGCAATGTAAACCTAGCCTGACTTTTAGGAACCTAATTAATCTCCTTGTTGGAGATATTTGTAAACCCTACCAATTTGATTTCTTAAATTCAATGTTTCTTCTAGCCACTTCTAGAGGCCAACAAGAGGTCCTAAGGGTCAAATTTAACAAAATCTAAGTGCCTAAGTGTTAGGGGTATGGGTTAGGAAGGTTTTTAGCATGTCCATAACCCCCTAGTGACCTTGGTGACCCATTTTATGACCCAATTACCATAAGCTACTAAATTGGATGAAGTCTTGACCCTTACCCAACTCCACACATTATTTTCAATCATGCATTTAAGATAGGGGAAAAGGAAAAGCCATAGGACTTGTGAGTCAATTCTAAAATTAATGATAGTAGGTGGGTAGAAGCTGGAGGTCTTTTTAGAGGCCCTTGGTAGAGTTAGTGGGTGCTCACCCACTCTCTATTGTTAGAGACATTAGGGTTTTGGAAAAAGGAAGGATAAGGATTGGGCTCTTCTCAACATTCACTTGCCATAACACATTGGGAAGGTTGGTCTCCATTTCCATGAAAGACCTTTATTTTTTTGTTGCAAGTAGATTGTATGTTCTTCATTCTCTTGCATATGTTCATGTAATTGTGTTGTTCTTTTTGTTTGGGAATGGGATTTGGGGTTTCAATTCTTAGTATGGTTTTTATCTTGTTTTGATATGGGATTTTTGTGAAGGGTGTGATGGCATTACTCACCCTTGGATAGGGTAGAAGTGGCCATGCATGGGTGAAGAGGTTAGTTGGACTCCATGGTAGTGTAGAGTCTCTTCTCATGGAGAGAAGAGGGAAGAAATGCAAGGTGTATGGGCCATTGTATGCCAATGTTTCTTGATCTTACTTTTGGGGAGATAAGGAGAAGATTTGTTGGAAGCATGTATGTGATTTTAGCCTTGAAGAGGCATGTTATTTGATTGTATTATTTTGCATTCTACTACATGGAAGATCCACCTTCACCCTTTGTATGGGTTCATGTTGAATCCATTTGTGCAAGCCTTGGGAGGGTGTTTCTTGTTGTTGCAATCATGTTTTGTGGATGTGTGATTGTCACCCATTGGTTATTGGTTCTCCTAGCTTAGGGGTGGTCTCTTGGAGACTAAGGATGGGAGGTGAGCTTCCCATGGTTCTATCCTTTATTTTGTAGATTTTTGAAGTCAAGATCTTATGGAGAAAGCTTTGGAGGTTTCTTCATTTTTGGGTGATTGTGTGATGACAACCCTAATGTTGTATTGTGAATCCCCTTGTAATGAGTTTGATCTTTTGTTAAAAGTTGTAATGTATTTCTTTTTTGGGGCATTGTGAAGTTGTAATGGAAAGAAGTTTTGTTATCTCCTTCAAGTCTCATTGAGTATCACTATCCATTTGTATTGTCATGTAGTAAATGTGAAGACTTCTCATTCTTGAAGATTATGTAATTGTATTGAAGAGATTTCCATAATGTAAATGATGATTCATTGCTTTCATGATTATAGTATTCTATCTCTCATTATAGTAGGAGTTATTCTTTCATTGCAAAAAAAAATTTCAAGTTGATGGAATAAACCATTTAATAGCTTCAACAACATGTAAAAATCTTGTTGTTATAAGAACCTTGCATTCTCTTAGATGTTGATTGTGATATTCAAGTTCAAATATTTTTAATCTTTCCCTTGAGTTAATTACTAATGCAATATGATAATCACCTTAGTTGAAAACCAACATTGCAATCTTATTCTCCCTTTAAAACAAACATGACATCAATGTTCAATTAAACTAAATTATATTGTAATGTAACATTCATAAACTCCTTAATTCAATACACTAATTAAACTATCCAATTCATGCTTTTAGACCTCATATATCAAGCAAAAAATTTAAGGAAAACTCATGCATTGAAATAACATCTTCCAGATTTTTTTTGAGCAAATTAACTCTTTGGATTTTGTATGGGGAAGGAAATTATTCTCTTACCACAGAGAATATTCCCTTCCCTTTTCATTATAATCCCCTAATTGGGATTTTTGACCTAAACCCCTACCTTACCCATGCTAATACCAGCTAATCCATGTTGATTATAAATCAAATAAACCTTTAACTAATAAAGAACTCTCTATGACTCTTTCCACTTGATTGTGTGGGCCCCACATTAATCCCTTCCCTTCCATGCGCAGGTTGCTAAAGACTGGCATGGTAATAAAGTTATATTTTTTGTGTCTTTGGTCAAGTTCACCATCCCTTGTGTGAATGCTTGGGTTCTTTGTGACCTGACACACAATCCAAGTCTTAATTGACTTGTCTCCTTCCTTATCCCTATGCATACTCATGAGCTAACATGGCATTAAATTTTATTCATCAAACAAGTTATCCTCCTTCCCTTGCATACTTGAGTCTTTCATAGAGGATCAAGCGTATCCCTATTTTCCATGAAAGTCTTCCCTACCTTTGCGTGGATCTAGGCACCTTTCCACCTTGCTGACAACATTTAATTCCAATCTTGTTTCATCCACTTCCCATATCTTGTGTGGGTTTTTTCCTTAGGAGCTAATGTAATGTTTGGTGGTGGGCCCAAACCTGCCATATGTTGTCCCCTTTTCCCTCTTAGAAATGTGCTCCCCTTTTGGCATGAATCATTGGCTAGTAGGTAGGGGGAGCTAGCTTAGGGGTAGGTAGTGATGGACTTGATGGAATAGTAGCTTATAGGATATAGTAGAGTGATGTGTCATATTGGTAGGGTTAGTAGATGATATGACACTTTTAGAGGTGAGTATTGATTTATTTATTTAGTTATATTTCCTTATTTTGATAACACATTCCCCTATACAAGTATGTATTAATTAAAGGTTTTGATATTAAGGGATTGCAGATTTATTCACTATTAAATCTATTTGTTACTTGGATAGGTTAATTAGTAAGTCTAGCAAGTAATTTAGTGGACTAGTAGGACATTAGTGTTAGTTTAAGTTATTGTATTTTGTGATTTGATTCTTAGTTAATGATATTATTTGCTAATTAATAATCATGGATAGTGTACCTAGATTTAGCCTTTAATATATCAACTTGCTAAGCTAGTGTTTTATTTTATTCATTTGATAATTCATTTAAATTAGGCTAGCAATAATAAATAATTGGATTTATTTAATATGTGATTTGATACTTAATATGATTTGTTCTTTTAATTATTAATTATTTTGGTAGAACATTTATTCATAATTTAATCAATTAGTTAATAAGGAAAAGGATGTATTGTTAGTATGTTAGGTTAATTAAGAAATCAATTAGTTAACTCTATAGTTCATTTTATTGCTTGTATAAATAGATTGTCAGGGTTTATTTAAAATTCTAAATCACTACTAATCCTTAGGATTAGGATTAAACAAAATGCATTGTCCTAGTGAAAAGAAAGACATTTGTTCTTTAAAGAAGTTAAAGTAAAGAGTAGTATAGTCGTCAATATTCTTTAACCAACAGATAAAATTATGCTCTAATTAGCTTCATAGGGTTCATTGTCGCATTATAATTCTACCCATGCACTGATGAAATTATCACACAAATCCTCATCGCAGGATTGAATATCCTTTCATTGATCTGAGCCCCATTTAGGAAGCATAACCTTGGTAGATATAGCATTTGTGAGTATAGTCTAAGTAGGATTAATCGAATTTTCAATGCCCTAGATACCTTGGGTGCATTCTAGTTGGAAGTTCTAAAGGAAACTTAATACTCTAGGGTTTTGCTTTTGAACCCAACTCTTACAACATTACTTATAAACTTGATCTTAGATTGCACCCGACACAACTAATGTCAACTTACACTTAACCGTTGAACGACACTCCTTAACATTTCACTTTAAAAAAAAAATTATTACGTTTTTGGTTGATTAATTTTTTGGCATGATAGTATGTATCTTTTCTAGCTTTAACTACCCATCATCCAAAACTGACTGAATGAAATGGTACCGCAACTATATGTGTTTTGTCTTTGAGTGCAAAGCATAATTCTTCACAAGATGAATGTTACTGTCTCTGTTTGTATGCAAAAAATTACCCATGTGAGGATGTCCCAATTCTTCCATGAATAATTCAAGCCATATCATCTCCTTGGCTACCTTTGTAGTAGCAACATACTCTACCTCTATAGTGGATAAAGCAACCACCTTTGGTAGTCAAGAAGTCCAACTCACTATTGTCCCACCAATAGTAAATACATAACCTGTAGTACTCCTCCTGCTATCTATATCTCCTACCAAATCTGAGTCAACATAGCCTTGTACAGTAGTAGTAGAACCCCCAAAGTGTAAACACTTACTGGATGTACCTCTCAAATATCTGAGAATCCATTTGACTGCATTCCAATGCTCAATACTAGGGTTACTCATATATCGGCTAATGATTCCCACTACGTGTGCAATATCTGGCCTAGTACATACCATAGCATACATTAAGCTCCCTACAGCTGAAGCATAAGGTACCTTAGACATTTTAGTCTCTTCTTCTAGTGTCTTAGGACACATATCCTTAGTCAATTTCAAATGACTAGGCAAAGGTGTGCTGACAACTTTGGCATTCTCCATAGAGAAACGTTGCAACACCTTCACAATATAATCAGCCTGAGATAGAGAAAATTTCCTATTTTTCCTATCTCTGCAAATTTTCATACCAAGGATTTTTTTTTCTGCCCCCAAATCCTTCATAGAAAATGAATGTGCTAACTGTTGTTTCAACCCCTTAATGTGATCCATGTTAGACCCAGCTACAAGCATATCATCAACATATAAACATAAAATAGTGTAGTTGTCATCATCCAACCTCTTAAAATAAACACAATGGTAAGAATGCCATCAACTATATCCATGCTCATTCATAAAAGTGTCAAATTTAATATACCATTGCTGAGGTGCTTGCTTCAAGCCATATAAACTTTTCTGCAATCTGCACACCAAATTCACCTTACCCTTGACCTCAAATCCTTGTGGCTAGACCATATATATTTCTTCATCCAAATCACCATGAAGAAAAGTTGTTTTAACATCAAGCTACTCTAAATGCAAATATTCAGTAGCCACAGTACTTACAACAGTATGGATAAAAGTCATCTTAACAACTAGAGAAAATATCTCATCAAAATCAATACCCTTTTTCTGTGCAAATCCTTTTACAACTAACCTAGCTTTAAATCTTTTCCTATCTCCATCCTCTTCTTTTATCCTGTAAACCCATTTATTCTGTAAAGCCCTTTTACCTGTAGGTAACTTGCATAAATCCCAAGTGTGATTTTTCAGCAATGAGTCCATTTCATCTGTCATTGCAGACTCCCACTGAAGCTTTGTATCCACCTGCACAGCTTCATTATAACATTTAGGTTCACTAGCATTTGTTAATAAAATAGAATACAAAGAGGGAAAGAATCTCTCTGGAGGTCTACTTAGCCTTGTTGACCATCTAACATTCATTGGGGTGTGTGGTATTTGTTGTTTCTATTGTTGCAGAGCATAAGGAACTACTGGAACATCATCTTTTGGAGTATCATCCAGTACTACATAATCATTTTCTTTCTTCTCATGCTGCTGCAACAGATCTTTGTACAATACTTTCTCATTGAATATGACATCCCTGCTTCTTACAATTTTATGATTTTCAAAATCCCAAAGCCTATAACCAAATTCATCAATGCCATATCCAAAAAATACACATTTCTTTGACTTAGCTTCTAGCTTGGTTCTATTTTCATAATCTATAAGTGCAAAAGCTTCACAACCAAAGGTTTTGAGAAAAGAATAACTCACCTTCTTACCACTCCATGCTTCCTCTGGAATACCATAGTCCAAAGGAGTAGAGGGGCCTCTATTGATTAAATAAACAACAGTGTTCATAGCCTCTTCCCACATATTTTTGGGTAGCCTAGCATGCAAGCTCGTACTCCTTGCACGCTCCATTATTATCATGTTCATGCGTTCAACCACTCCATTTTCTTGTGGACTCCTTGGTATAGTTTTCTACCTATGAATACCATTAGAGGAACAATAATCTTCAAATTTTGTGCTGCAATATTCACCACCATTATTAGATCTGAGACATTTTAACCTTTTACCAGTTTCATTCTCAACCAAGCATTTCCATTTTTTAAAAGTTTGAAATACATCAGATTTATGTCTAAGGAAATAAATACATACTTGTCTTGTTGCATCATCTATAAATGTAACATAATACAGAGAGCCACCAAGGGAAGATACCTGATCTGGTCCCCATACATCTGTATTTACAAGCTCTAATCTCTCATTTTTCTTTTCCTTCCCACTCTTCACAAAACTAACTCTCTTTTGTTTTCCATAAACAAAATTTTCACAGAAATCCATATTGACACATTTTAGACCAGGTAAAACTTTATTTGAATGAAGTAATTTCATACCTTTTTCACTCATGTGCCCAAGTCTATTGTGCCATAGTGCTATGTCAGAATCTACAAAAATGGTTTGATGTTCTTCCTGTTGAACTACATCCACTGTTCCTGAACATTCATTATCTTCTGAAACAATTAAAGTAGAAGGAACAATATGACCTGTACAAAGATATAAGGTTCCTACTTTCACACCTTTTGCTACTACTAAAGAACCTTTTGAAACCTTTCAATTTATATCATTAAAAGTAATTGTGCAACCCTCATCACCCAGTTGCCCTGTTGAAATTAAATTCCTACTCAGCCTTGGAACATGTCTTACCTCTTGTAGTAGCCAATGATTCCCATTTTGCATCTTAATCTTAATTTTTCCCTTTCCAACTATCTAACAAGGTTCATTATCTCCCAAATAAACTAGCCCAAAATCCCCTTGGACATAATCAAGAAAGTAACCTCTATGGGGTGTAGCATGAAATGAAGCCCCAAAATCTAAAACCCATGAATCATCAATACTTTCTAAAGAAAGAATCAAAGCATCCTCTTCAGATTTATTACTTACCACATTTACCTCCTTGTTTCCATCATGTTTGTCTCCTTGATCTTTCTTTCGAGACCAGAAATCTTTCTTCTTATGTCCTAGTTTTCCATAGTACCAACAGTCACTAGGTCCTCTTGACTGAGACCTCTTTCCCTTTGACTTCCCTCATGATTTTCCATCATTTCTAGAGTTGTTTCCTCTATCTCTTGTTCTGCCTCTGCTTTCTACATTCAATACACTATCCGATGTGGATGCCCCTGAGGTTTTCCTATGAATTTCCTCACTCATTATAACACCAATAACATCATCATAATTTAGGTTATTAGAACCAGGATCAGAATTACTAATAGCCATTACCAAGCCATTCTAGCTTTCTGGCAAATAACACAAAATTAAGAGAGCCCTAACCTCTTCATCAAAAGCAATTTTAACTGAGGCTAACTAACTTGTAACTATATTAAACTCATTCAAATGATTAGCAATTGATCCACCTTCTACCATTTTCATATTAAATAAATGCTTCATAAGAAATACCTTGTTTGAAGTTGAAGGCTTTTCATACAACTTCGCTAGGGTATCCATCAGATCTTTAGCTTTTGTTGCTCCAGTAATATTGAATGCCACTGATTGTGCTATGCATAAATGAATACTCCCCAGTGCCTTCCTGTCTAAAATATCCCAATCTTCCTGAGACATTGTTGCCTCTTTCTTGGTTATTCCCTCTAATGGCCACCATAGATCCTTCTGATAGAGATAGTCCTCCATTTGCATCTTCCATAATTAGAAGTTCTTCCCATTAAACTTATCAACCTTCAGCCTACCCTCATCTACCATTTCTTGCACTTAACCGAGAGACTCTCCCATGGACTTGTGAGACTTGCTTTAGAGAATAGATGAAAGAACAAATGAAATAACCTCACTCTGATACCACTTGTTAGGATCAACAAGGTAGAAATAACAATTATGTGCAAATATAACCAATATCAGAAAACAATAAACCACATAGAAGAGAACACAAGACACAAATATTTAACGTGGTTCACCCAATCCTTGGGCTACGTTCACCAATAGTGAGTCCAATATTTTATTATCCAGTGATTACAACCTGATTAAAATCCATAATCCCTTACAACTCAATTCCGCCACAAGTACTAAAATCATACATCATAATGAAATCCCTAATCCTAACCTAATATAATAAGGCTTATGTCGGTTAACAAGTTAATCCTAAAATACTTGACGAGTCAACCTAAGAAAAGGCTTGACGAGTCAACCTAGGGAAATGTTTTACTTGTCAACTCAAAAATGCTTGACGAGTTAACCCCATGATGAATGAAAAGTGTATAGTACTTTCCTAGATAGTACTTTCCTGATCAGTCACCACAAGCTAACAAGATGTTCTAGTATTCTCCTCAGTTATCATGTTGTGTAACTCTCCTTTCAATTATCTATCTCTATATTTAATAGTTTTCATATCTCATATTGTTTATCTCTCCCTTTGATAGCAATGCCAAAGAAAAACATGAACCATATAGCTCTGTATTATCCATGTAACTCTCTATTGTCCATATATTGTTTGCATCAAATGTATCTCTATATACTAATTATGCAACTTTTTTCTCAAATCTTTCACAACCTTAGACAGAATCCAAAGTGTGAACTCTGCTGCATCAACATGTATGATCTTCTGATAAGATTAGGTTGATGCAACCTCCAGATCACATTAGTGATTGATAGAAAGGGGACGGCCCCAAGTCTAGTCCTCAAGTATTCAAATGTACCCTTCGATAGAGGCTTGATAAATACGTCAGCAAGTTACTCCTTAGTTGTAACATACTCCAATTTTTCTTGCTTCTCCTGTACTTGTTCCCTTAAGGAGTGATACTTGATAGATATGTGCTTTGTTTTTTAATGCATCACAAGATTCTTTAAATTATTTATTGCACTTGTGTTGTCATAGTATATAATCATCGGCTTAGTGATTGTCTCATTCATACCTTCTAATACTTGCTTGATATATGCAATATTTGAATAATTTATAGCAACAACAACATACTCTACTTTAGCTATAGACTAGGAAATAAAAGACTATTTCTTAATTTTCCAAGTAACAAGTCTTTCACCAAAGAAAAATGCTCCTCCGATGGTACTCTTTCTATCATCCACATTTCCGGCCCAATTAGTGTCGGTATAGACTTTAAGTTCAAACTTGCCATCCTTAGGATACCATATAGTCCTTAGTTTTCTTCAGGTATCTTAAGATTCTTTTTGTAGAAACCATGTGTGACTCCCTAGGATTTTTAGAGAATCTTGCAACTATCCCCACAGCATGTGCAATATCAGGTCTACTATGTACTCCATACATTAACTTACCAATCATAGATTGATACTACCTCTTTAGTTTCATCTTCTTTTGTCAGTTGGCAGCCTATAACCATCAGTGTTCCAACTAGTTTAGCATCTTCCATGCCAAATGTTCTTAGTACTTCCTTGATATATTTGGTTTGTGTGATGAATATCCCATCATTCTGTTGAATAACCTACAGTCCTAGAAAGAATTTATTCTCTCCAAACATAGACATTTTGAATTCTTTTCTCATCTCATTAGCAAATGATTTACATATGTGATCTTGTCCTCCAAAAATAATATCATCCACAAATATCTTGGCAATCAAAATAGTATCATTAGTATTTCCTTTCATATACAAATTACTGTTCTCACTAATTCTAACAAATCCAATACTTAACAGATAAGTATGCAACCTTTCATACCAGGCTCTCGGTGCTTTCTTTAAACCATATAAAGATTTATTTAGTCTACATACCATATCTTTCTTGTCTGGATCAACAAACCCTTCTGGCTATTCTATGTAGACCTCTTCTTCAAGTATCCCATTCAAAAATGCAGACTTAACATCCATTTGATAAAATTTAGACTTCTTATGTGTTGTATAAGCTAGTAACATTCAAACTCCTTCTAGTCTAGCAACAGGTGCAAAGGTTTCACCATAATCTATCCCTTATTCCTGTGCATACCCCTTGAAAACTAGTCTGGCTTTATTCCTTGTAACCTCTCCATTTTCATTTAGCTTGTTTTTGAAAATCCACCTAGTACCAATAACATTTTTATCCTTAGGTCTAGGCACTAAAGTCCATGTCATATTTTTCTCTATCTATTCAATTTCCTCAGTCATTGCATTGATCCATTCTTCATTCTCCAATGCAACTTTAATATTTTTCGGTTCAAATTCACAAACTAAGCATGTACCTTGTCTTGTTTTACTCCTTGTTTGCATGCCAGCTTGCTTATCTCCAATGATTTGGTTCTTAGGATGATGTCTTCTGACAAATCTTGCCAGTATCCCATCTCTTCTTTCTTATGCATCTTTTTTAGGTTCATTTTCTTTCTCAGTATGTCCTTCTTGATTGTCAGTTTCTTCATGTTGTTCATTAGTGTTATTTTCTTGGTGCTCAGTAGGTGGTGCTTGCATCTTTAGTAGGGGCTCTAGATGTTCAATGTAAGTGAATCTACCATAATCTTTTGGTTCTTTAGTACTTTCTTCACTGTTCTTAGTATCAAACTCATCAACCTTGACATTAGTGCTTTCAATCATTTTGTTAGTCACTTTATTCAGACACTTATATGCTTTTCTTTAAGTAGAATATCCAAGAAATATCGCTTCATCACCTTTTGAGACAAACTTTCCATTTCTTGCATCTTTCAGAATAAAACATTTACTACCAAAAGTTTTGAAATAACTTACAATAGGCTTGTGACCAAACCATAACTCATAGGGTGTTTTCTTAGTGTCCTTCTTCAATTGTACTCTATTTAGAACATAAACAACTATGCTAACTGCTTCTCTCTAGTATGTATGAGCCACATTCTTTTCAATCATGAGTGTCCTTGCACAATCAACAATTTATCTATTCCTTCTCTCAGTATTGCCATTCTGCTGAGGTGTTCTCAGTGTAGAAACCTATCTTTTAATACCATGCTCATTACAAAAGTTAGTAAATTCATCAGAAATAAGTTCACCTCCTTAGTCAAATCTTAAGCATTTCAATTTCTTCCCAGCTTCTTTCTCTACTTTTTCTTTATACCATTTAAACATCTTAAATTCCTCCAATTTTTCTTTCAAGAACATGATAGTCATCAATCTAGTATAATCATCAACAAAAAGAATGAAATATCTATCTCCATAATAACTCTGAGTTCTCATGGGACCACATAGGTCGCTTTGAACTAACTCAAGTATCTTCTTTGTTGAATAATTTTTGCTTTTGAAACTAGATTTTGTCATTTTACCTTTCTGGCATTGATGACACATAACATGATCTGGCTTTGTTAGGCTAGGTAGACCTCTAACCTTTTTCTTTTTTCTAATCTTAATCATGTTATCAAAACTCACATGACATAACCTTTTATGCCACAACCATGCATCTTCATCTTTCATCATTAAACAAGAAGAATGATCATTATCAAGATAAAATAAATTACCTTTTGTTTGTGCTCCTATTCCAACAAGTTTTCCTCCTTCATCAAATATCTTCACTTTCTTGTTCTCAAAAGAAACTCAGTGACCAGAATTGATAAGCTATGCCACACTTAGCAGGTTATAGTTTAGTCCTTTTACCCAGTAGGAATTGTCACATCTAATTTTATCATTTATCAACAAGGATCCCTTTCCTCTAACCATACAAGGTGCATAATTTCCCATTCTTATAGATCCTCCATTATGTTCCTCAAGATGATCAATTTTTTCTTCATCACCAGTCATGTAATGGGTACAACCACTATTTATTATCCATGTATCATTTTTATTAACTTTTGAGATAAGAGGTGTCTCTACATACCTTTCATCTTCCTCAGACTCATCCTTCATTGCAAAAAATACTACCTCCACATCTTCATTGGTGTCAGTATTAGTGACATCTTCCTTAGAAATGTAACACATCTTCTTTCCTTTTTCCTTGTTATCTCAGTTATCCCTGTTGTAGTGTCGGTAACTTTTGTTGCTTCTTCTCCCATAGTTTCCTTCACCATATCAATTTTTTTTTTTCTAGCATCATCTTTCCTGTTAGGACATCTAGTAGCAATATGACCAACCTCTTTATAGTTAAAGCATGCTAAAGGTAATTTACCTCTATATCTACCTTTTCCTTTAGGTAATTTCCTAGCCATAAGAGCTTCAAGCTCATCAAGCTCATCATTAGTATTGCTATCACTATCATCATTCTTACTTCTGATACTAGACTTACCGATCTTCAGAGAAGACATAAAAGAAGACTCAATAGATAGTACAACACTATTATCAAAGTTGTTCAGTTCAAATGTTGTTAGCTTACTGATCAGATTATCAAGTGTGAGAGTATGATTAGGTGTTGACCTCATTTCATGTATTACAGAAATTCTGATTGCATAAAGAGGCAATAGAGTCCTTAGAATTTTTCTTACCACTGTATCTTCATCAATGACACCATCAGATGCTCTGATAGCGTTAACTACCTCCTTTATCCAATTTGTATACTACACTATATTTTCTCCTTCTTTCATTTTCATATCATCAAATCTTCCCCTTAAACTTTCAGCTCTAGCTCTCTTGACATGTGCATCACCACTATACACTTGAGAAAGTTTATCCCACATATCCTTAGCAGTAGTAAAACCTTTGATATCCTCAAATTTAGCATCTGTCAGAGCATCAACAATCTCCATCATAGTAATATTATGCTCATGTCTATCTCTCATTTGATCAAGTGTTAAAGGACTAGTAGGCAGTGCAATGTAGCCATTCTCTAATAGAGTGAGAGAAGAATTCCCAATTCTAGATATATGCAGTTTCATTTGAATTTTCCATATTGTGAAGTTATCCTTGTTCAGCTTTGGCACATCCCTCTTATTCATTTTGTGATCTTTATGTTGAAGTCCTTAAAAATCTATTCCAAACAACCAAGCAGCTCTGATACCAATTGTTAGAATAACTGAGAAGGGGGTGAATCAGTTATCCATAGTCCCAACTACAAAATGTAAAACTTAAAAAAAAATTCAACTTAATCTGTAGCTCAGTAAACAATAATACTAAACTATCTGTGCTTTTACCAATTATCAGTTAATTGCTCATAGTGATTACCAACCAAATCATATATGTAATATGAAAAGTATGACAATCAAACAATCACCACAATAAACACATAACACAAAATATTTAATGTGGAAACCCTGTAAAGGGAAAAACTACCTAGGACCGGCAACCCAAAAATTGTTCACTCTTCTGAAGTGAGGTCAGTGAAGACCCAACCCTGTTAAAGGTTACAAAACACACTGTAAGGCGTGACCTTGCTAAAGGATTTAACACTAACTATTAGCATCCAACCAGTATTCACTATGGGCTTGACAAGATAACAAATGTACATTCTATGAATGACATTACAAGACTTTCAAGTCTACTCTATTAAGAGATTTCTTTGTTTATAATTGGTTAAACTATAACAATAGTTGATCTGAATTCAATACAACTTGATTTGTAGATGTTTAGACCTATTCTTAAGCTCATAAAATCCTCTGATCAATATCCCTATTCAATTCATCAACATTCAGTAACTTACTGTCCCTCGGTAAATAGCTCTCTGATGCTCGGTAATCTCTGCAGTTCAGTTCTCCTTAACCAGTTTGATCAGGCATGCATGAAGCTTGTTCACATGTTATCTCTATAGTTTCCTTTCTCTGACATTCATTTCATTGTGAAACCCTAGTATCTTAAATAGACAAGTAAACCATTTTATTTTCATCCATCAGATTTTTTTGCTTATTCTCATTTGTTGATTTTTTTGCTTAAACCTTCTTCAACGGTTGTGTCAAGAATACATTTTGATTCCATCCATTAGATCTTTCTTGAATTTTTCTAGCCATTGATCTCAAAATAAACATTATCTTCTACCTCAAAATCATAACACTTTACAGCTCATCAACTTCTGTCGGCTAAACTAATCATTTAATTCTTTTGTTCATATTCGGTTAACAAAGAAATGCGTCAGTGAACACAAGCTCGATTTATACTATGCTCATCGGTATACACTACACTACTCGGTGTATACTAGAATGCTTCATTAAGTGACCACACTTCTTTGTAACATTTTTCTTCTAACTTCATAATAGATTAATGCAACATAATCAAGTCAACATTATGAATTCATATACTCATCAATAAGTTACCAAGAGTATTCCTTATCCTCATTTGTCATCTCCATCTTTCTTAATGTAGATATCTCAGTTCTTCATCTTTCTCTTCACTTTACAGATGTTTAGATGTTTGCAACTCCATGATAAGTACAATCAAAACTAGTTGACATCAATGACAACACAAAGCCGATTCAATTATCTTACATAAGAATTTAGTGCTCGGTAAGTGATCATCAATCACTTGTAGTTCTTCAATTAGGTTCTCAATCAATTGTAGTTCATCACTAGGACCTAAATGAAAAAATACCAAGACCCTAGTAAATGACCAAATGTGATCACAACAATCAATGTGAACCATCAACATGGTCCTAACACGATCTAAAAATAGCATCAAGAAAAAATAATAGCTTCGTGAACCTTTGCATCATCTCAATCTCAAAATCCAAACTATTTTATGCATTGAATACTAGAAACATTGAACATGGAACTCTGTCAGACTAAAATGATAACTTGATAAACTCTTAATCATGAACAATAGTAGTTGAGAAAAAAAATCCCAAAATTAAAGCCATTTTTGCATCAATTGAATCAACCATACCAATCCTTGTTAGGAATAATAGTCCACCAACGCAACTAAGAGGGGGGCTTAATCAGTTGTGAGACACAATATTACACTTTAATCTTTATAAATTAAAAAAAATTAATCAGAATTTAAACACAATGAACACAACACCATAATGCAATATTTTGTTGTCGAGGAAAACATGTTAATGGTAAAACCATGGTGGGAATTAGCACCCAAAAATGATGTACTGAAAGTATAATATCCCTGCTAAAAGATTTATCCCTATTAGGATCTTATTAATGCATACAACACATAGTCCTTGTTAAAAGATAGACCACATTTAGAGTCAAAAGAAAGAATTGGTAGGATCACTGTCCAGGCACACTGCCTAAAGAAGGTTAGATCCACCTTTAGGACTCACTGTCTAAAATACAATTGTATAGAAGATATACAATCCAATGAACTGCTATTAGAAAATATCTTTTCTTGATCAATTCCAATGAATCTCCTTAATTACAACCTCTTCTCTACATCCAGTAGACTTCACAGATACAATCTCGTAGCTTACACACACACCTCACATTATTATCCAAAAACAACTCTTCTTTACACCCTATTACAATAATCAATTAGGTTGGCCAATTAAAACTTCTCTAATGAACAAATAATTAAATATACCCTTGTTAATATACACATGGTATTGGCAAAATGGTCAGTTCTCCCCTCAGGATTTGTGACATGGTTTAACAACCTCCTATGTCTTTTATAAGTCTAGTGGTTGTATCAAGCATTAATAGGTTGATCTTTTGGGGCAACGACAACTACTACTTGTAACAAGTGGTATCAAATCTTGGTCATAGGTTTGAATCCCCTCGACTAATGCTGAGGGGGAGATTATTGGAAAAATGGTCAATGCTCCCCTCAAGATTCATGACATGGTTTAACGGCCTCATGTGTCTTCTATAAGTCTAGTGGTTGTATCGAGCATTAAGAGGTCAATCTTTTGGTACAACGAAAACTACTACTTGTAACACATGGTACCTTACACACGTATATAATAGTTATAATACATAAAATACACTCTAGGATCTGAAATCCATGCTCACCATCTTCACAACACGTTACACATCTTCATTCAGCTCCAAATAGGTATTTGCAAGACCACACACTTCATCTGATAGCACTACAAACACATGAGCTCCATAATCACAAATACTATTCTCCAATATGTCTTCTATCATACCTAAAGCTTATAGGTCACAAATCATGCTCACATAAGAGTTATCTCAGAAATACATAGACTAACTCTATCATTGTCCACTGTCACAATCCAATAACTAGCCTTCACTAAAAAAGTTGTTACAACTCACTCCATCTAAAATATTAATCCAAGAGACCTTAGACATAAGGTCACAAATCATCCTTGTACATATTCCTATCTTTGTATGCTCTGAAATAGTCATACAGTATCTGTACACTTATGTCAGTCATTCATATATCACTGTTAACGAGTTTGTCTAGCTTCATCTGAAACATATGTTGATAGAAATGAAAAATAATGCGAATCAACACATATTATAGAACCAATTCCAGCAATCTCCTCCGCTAGAATTGATGGCAACATATGATAAAATCCATCAACCCAAAATTACAACTTTCTCAGTATCCTCTTTACAATCTTCTTAATATCCTCTCCCCTAAAAAAGTAGGGATTTTCCCTAAATCTCTCCCCCTTTTACACCAATGGAAAATGGTGTCATTATCCAATCTCAGATTATCTTGTCTCATGTGAAAAATCACCCAAATGTGCTATGTTCTATTCAATCTTTGATTATCTCATCTCAGGTACAAGATCACCCAAATGTGCTTTTCTCAGTTCATGCGATCACTCCCCCTAAGGAGTAGATCCAAGCATCAAGTCCAAAAGTGATATAGCTCTGAAAACTACTAGATTGATGCATTCCTACATCAATTAATTCTCACAAGGAGGGGTTGTCACCCCTAGCATACCTTTGAGATATTCAAAGGTATCTTTTGGAAAAGGTTTTGTAAATATGTATGCTATTTGTTCCTTTGTCCTGATATACTTTAGTGATATATGCCTCCAAAAATAATTTCATCCACAAAAACTTCAACTATTAGAATTTCTTCTTTATTATTTCACAAATATAAATTACTATCATCATTACCTTTTTTGAAACCAAGACTCAATAGATACTTAGCCAATCTCACATAACTTTCTCTAGGTGCTAGTTTCAGTCCATACAATGCCTTCTTCAATTTACATACCATATCCTCATTCTTTGTCAAAGGAAATCCACCCGGTTTCTCAATGTAAACTTTTTTCTTCAAGATCACCATTCAAAAATGTGATTTAACATCCATCTGATATACCTTAAAGTATTTATGTGTAGCATAATAAAAAAATATTCTTAGTGCCTCCAACCTAGCAACTTGAGAGAAAAAATTTCTTCAAATTCTATGCCTTCTTATTGAGAGTAGCAATTACAAACAAGTCTTTCTTTATTTCTTACAACTGTCCCTTCTTCATTCATCTTATTTTTGAAAACCCATTTAGTTCCTATGACATTCTTGTCTTTAGGCATAGTCCAACCAATTCCTGAGTATTGTTTTTCTTTATCTGATCCAATTCTTCCTACATTTCTTTAGTCCAAGATTCATCCTTACAAGCTTCATCAGTAGTTTTAGGTTCAACGTGAGAAATCAAACAAGTTTCATTCCTTAATCTAGACCTTGTCAAAATTCCTTTACTAGCATCACCAATGATTTGATTCTTAGGGTGGTTCTTCTTTCCATACCTCAGTGTCTTTTGAATATCAGTAGAGTCACTTAGACACATTTCCATCTCATGATTATCTTCAAAAGGTCCTTGATTTATAACAACTTCTTTGTTTTCTAAATTTTGATTGTAGTAATAAACTCTTTCCTGAATCTAAAACTTCTCATCAATTTTTACATTATCACTTTCAATCATCTTTATCGATCTCATATTAAAACATTTGTAAGCCTTTCTCTTAGTAGAATAACCAAGAAAGATCCCTTCATCACTTCTAACATCAAATTTTCCTATGTCATCATCTTACTTGATATAGCATTTTCTACCAAATATTCTAAAATATTTCATAGTAGGAGTATGATTAAACCATAATTCATAAGGAGTCTTACTTTTACCTTCTCTAATTTCAATTCTATTCAAAGTATAAACAACAAAACCAACAACTTCTCTCCAATGAATACGTGACAAATTTCCTTCTAGCAACATAGTTCTAACAACATCTAAAATTTTAGTTTCTTCGCTCTACAATCCCATTTTATTTTTGGAGTCCTAGGAGCTGATGTTTGTCTATATATTCCATGCTCTTCACAATAGTTATTAAACACATCTGAAGTAAATTCTCCACCTTTGTCTAATCTCAAACATTTTATCTTTAAACTAGATTCTTTCTCAACTTTTTCTTTAAAAATCTTAATTTGTCAAAATCCTCAAACTTTTCTCTAAGAAATGCAACCCTATCATCCTAGATAAATCATCAACAAAAAGTATAAAATACCTCTCACCATAATAAGATCTTGTCCTTGTAGGTCCACAAAGATTTGTATGCACTAGATCCAACTTCCCGTTAGCTTAGTAAGATTTCCTTTGAAATATTATTTTATCTTGTTTCTATTAGGAATGGGAACACTGAGAGGGGGGAGAGGGGGGGCGCATGAATATGTGTTTACTTAATTTAATATTTTACTTTGCTTCTTAATCTTAACTTGAATGCTTAAGTACTAAAATGAACATCAACATAAATAAGAAACATAAACTCAACACATAACACCAATGTGGTTACAAGGAAACCCAAATACGTAAAAACCCCGGTGGGTATTGACACCCACTAATATTTTGTTCTACTATTTTATGATCCTTGCTAGAAGATCCTTAACCATGTTAGGAGTTTCTTTACAATGTATTTAGTACAGTAGACCTAGTCAAGGGTCAGAGCCTATTCAGAGTCTTTTACAATAACCCTATTAGGGGTGTGGACACACTGTCCTAGAGCTCACTACTCAAGTGGTGAAGGCTACAACCTTCTGATCTTAGATACACACTATATCTGTTGGATGAACTATCACTATGACACTACTTGTCTAATCAGTTTCTTTGATGCATTGATGTTTTTCCCTCTTGCAAAGCTCTAATACATCTTATCAACTCTTTGCACACATCTTCTCTACTTATTTCATCCCTATATCAACTCTCACACGTAATTACAATGGCACATCTAATATTTATATGCGCATACAAAACAATTAACCAGGTCGACCCTTTAATCGACTACATACAATGCTTCCAATTGAATTGGCTCAAGCATGTTTACAAGTAGAGTTAATTACATGTCTATAACCTAGTTACAATAGGCACATAGCCTTTACAACATAATAATATAACTGTAAACCAAAATACTAATAGTCGGCTGCTTTCTCTGTTCTTCTCTGGCACACACTGGTTGTGCAACTTCAACTAATTGTAACTTTCACATACCTACATATCAGATCATGCACTCATATAATAAGCATGAATACACTCTATCCAACTTATCTTCTAGGGTGCATACCATAACTTGGTCATATGCACGTGCACTGATGTTTTGAACTACTGGTGCTCTACTTATTGTCCAGTCTTCTACACTTAGCCAATTTTTGATCTTCTCATCAAGTGCACTGACTCCAAAAAACTATATGAATTTTTTTCCATAATGAAAACATTATATTAAGTCATATACACTAGTATAGTCAACTTTCCAACAATCTCCCCCTTTGTCATTGATGGCAACAAAGGAATATGACATAGTTACTAACTTTTCTCTTATACAAATTTTTTTTGTTATGCACTATCTTATATCTTCCTTATACTCTTTACTGTACATCTTATTTATATATCTATAACTCCATATTCTATACATACTCCCCCTTTGACATTAATGACAAAGGTGCTTCAAAACTATATCTATAAATACTTATAGTGAACAACATATATCTGGATATGCTATCTATAAGTTTTGGATCTCTTTCTTCCAAAATGTATTAAGTGAATTAACAATCTGCAGATGGGCGCATAGTGCATACTATAGCTTCTCCATCTTCTCCAAATTTGTGCTAGGACCATGATCATATGTCACCATGGTGGCATCGATCTCCTTGATATTATGATTAAGTATATCTAGTGAGGGTGCAAGAGCATTTCTAAGCTGAGTCTGCTAGCCCTTATTTTTGACATCTCCTTTTTTGCCTTCTCAATCTTGTCAATTTGTCCTTGATATACATTATTGCACATATTTACATCAGTTGATGGATCTTTTACTGATTTCTTTAATTTCTCTATCATAGCTTCTGCCTCTTGTATCTTCTTGAAATGGTCATTAGTTAACTTGTCCTGATCCATACAATCAGCAATGATTTTCCTTCCTTGTGCTGTAAACTCTTTCAAAGTTGCTTGTCCAAATTTGAGTGAACTAAGGTCAAGTGAGAAGTTACTAACCAATTCACTTAGCCTTTTTCTATCTATACTTCTCTTCTACAACTTGAGATGCAAATTCTTCCAAGATAGAAAAGTTAGTTTTAAAGGCTGTGAGGATGTTGCTAACATCATCAACTATACTGACCTTGGACACTTTCTTGTCTGAAGACAATAGGTTGTTCAGTATATTCACTAACTCAAAAAATAGGGGATTCCTCATCACTTGTTTCTCTTTGGCTTTTTCCATAGCTAAAACATTGATCTTGATCAGGTCTTCTTCTCCCCAAGAATCCAAACTAGTTGTGTCAAGTGTCAATCTTGACAGCAATGATACAGAAGGAAATGGAGAGATAGGAGTGATGAATTACAACTGATTTGAATATATTGAAGATCTATTATTTGAGATCACTGAGTTTTTGATTAGATATGTAAGATGATTAAATCAATAATATGTTGTCATTGATGTCAACTAACCTTGACAATACTTATCTTGTAAGTTACTATACCTAAACATCTGTAGAAAGGAAGAAAAGAGATGTAAGAAAAGATATATCTACATGAAGGAAGATGGACATGTCGGATGAGAATAAGGAATACACTAAGTAACTTATGAATGAGTCTATGACATTATGTTATTGACTTGATTATGTTGCATTCATCTATGATGAAGGAAAAGAGAAAACTGGACAAAGTAGTGTGGTCGGTTAAAGAAGCATTTTAGTATACATCGACAAAGTGTAGTGTATACTGACAATAGTACTAACTACGATTGCGTTCACTGATGCATTTCTTTGTTAATCAAGAAGAAGAAAAGAACTAAATGATTAGTTTAGTCAACAAGGATTGATGAGCTGGAAAGTACTTTGAATTCAAAGTAATGGATAATGTTTGTTATGAAGATCCATGGCTAGCAAAATTCAAGGAAGATCTAAAGGACAAAACTAAAACATGTTATTGACACATCAGCTGAGGAAGGTTAAAGCGACAAAATCAATAAAGGAGATTAAGTAGAAAAATATGATGGATAGAATTAAAATGGTTTACATATCTATTTAAGAGATCAGAGTTTCACAATGAAACAAATGCTGGAAGAAGGAGACTACAGAGATTTCATGTGAATAAGTTTCATGCAAGCCTGATCAAACTAGTTAAGGAGAACCGAACTGCAAAAATAACCGAGCATTAGGAAGCTATAACTGAGTGACAGTAAGTTAATGGAAATTGATTGAAATAGACTAGATACATTGATAAGAGGATTTTAGTGATCTTAAGAATGGATTTGATAATTTTCAATTGAAGTTGTGTTGTATTCAAATCAAATTGTTGTTACATTTTAACCATTGTAAATAGACAAATCTCTTAATAGAGTGGAGTTGGAAAGTATTGTAATGTCATTCACAGAGTGTACATTTGTTATCCTATCAACCCCATAGTGAATGCTGGTTGGACGATAATGGTTGGTCTAAAATCCTCTAACAAGGTCACACTTAACAGTGTATTTGTAACCTTTAACAAGGTTGGGTCTTCACCGACCTCACTTCAGAAGAGTGAATAATTTTTGGGTTGCCGGTCCCAGGTGGTTTTTCCCTTAACAAGGTTTCCACGTTAAATCTCTTGTGTTATGTGTTGACTGTGATGATTGTTTATTGTCATACTTTACATATTACATATCTGATTTGATCAGTAATCATTAGATGTTTTAACTGACAATCGATAAATACACAGACATAGTACTATTTTATGTTACCGAGCTATAGAAGTTTTAGTAATTTTCTTTTGGATATACATTTTTTGATTGAGACTATGGATAACTATGTTAGGATTGACAAGACAGAAATAACAATTACATGCAAATATAACCAATATCAGAAAACAATAAACCACACAGAAGAGAACAAAATACACAAAGATTTAACTTGGTTCACCCAATCCCGAGGCTACATCCACCAACAATGAGTCCAATATTATTATTATCCAGTAATTACAACCTAATTACAATCTGTAATCCCTTACAACTCAATTATGCCACAAGTGCTAAAATCATACATAATGAAAACCCTAACCCTAAGCCATATTATACAATATTTTGTCACTTTAGGGTTATAATGAGTTACAATATGTCAGCCCAAAAAAAGCCAAAAATATGTACAGTACTTTCCTGGATAGTGCTTTCTTGATCATTCACTACAAGCTAACAAACTGATTCACCCCCCTCTCAATTATTCTAACAATTGGTATCAGAGTGTTGGTTTCTTGGAACAAAGTTTTAAGGACTTCAGCACAAATATTTCAAAGTGTACAAGAGGGAAGTACCAAAGCTTAACAAGGATAACTTCACAATATGGTAAAGTCAAATGAAGCTATACATATCTAGAATTGGGAATTTTGCCCTAGATCTGATGGAGAATGGCTACCTTCACCACCCACTGGTCCCTTGACCCTTGATCAACTGAGAGACAGGCATGAATATAATGTTAATATGATGGAGATTGTTGCTACCTATTCAGATGCTGAATTTGAAGATATCAAGACCTGTACTACTGCTAAAAAGATGTGGGATAAACTTGCTCAATTTTATAGTGGTGATGTGAATGTCAAAAGTGCCAAAGCTGAAAGCTTGAGGGGAAGATTTGATGACATGAAGATGAAAGAAGGTGAAAACATTATGCAGTACACAAATAGAATAAAAGAAGTAGTTCACACTACAAGAGGATCTGATGGTGTAATTGATGAAGAGACAGTGGTAAGAAAAGTTTTGAGAACCTTATTGTTGGTCTATTCAATAAGAATATCTGCAATACATGAGACAAGGTCTACAACTAGTAATACACTTACTCTTGATAATCTGATCAGTAAGCTTACAACCTTTGAACTGAATAATTTTGATAACAATGTTGTACCATCTATTGAGTCTGCTTTCATGACTTCTTTGAAGATTGGTAAATCTAGTAGTGGAAATAAGAATGATAATTGTGATAGAAATACAAATGATGAGCTTGATGAACTTGAAGCTCTTATGGCCAGAAGGTTACCTGAAGGAAAATGAACATATAAAGGTAAATTATCTTTAGCATGTTTTAACTGTAAAGAGGTTGATCATATTGTTGCTAGATGTCCACAGAGGAAAGAAGATGATAGAAACAAAGATCGATCTAGTGAAGGAAGCTATGGGAGAAGAGGCAACATAAGTTACTAACACTACAACAGAGACAACCGAGACAAAAGTGATAAAGGCAAAAAGGTGTGCTACATTGGTAAGGAAGAAGATATCACCGATACTGACACTGATGATGATGTGGAGGTAGTATTTGTTGCAATGAAGGATGATTCTGAAGAAGATGAAAGGTATGTAGAGACAACACTTATCTCTAAAGTTAATAGAAATGATAGATGAATCATAGATAGTGGTTGTACACATCACATGACTGGTGCTAAAGAAAACATTGATTATCTTGAAGAATAAAATGGAGGATCTGTAAGAATGGGTAATGATGCACCCTGTATGGTTACAGGAAAAAGAACCATCATGATAACTGATAAAATTAAATGTGAAAATGCTTATTGGGTAAAAGGATTGAACTATAATTTTCTAAGTGTGGCATAGCTGAACAATTCAGGCCACCGAGTTGCTTTTGAGAGTAATAAAATGAAGATATTTGATAATGAAGGAAGACTTGTTGGAACTGGTACACAATCCAAAGGTAATCTATTTTATTTTGATAATGAAAGATGAAGATGCATGGTTGTGGAATAAAAGGTTATGTCATGTGAATTTTGATAACATGATTAAGATCAGTAAAAAGAAAAAGGTTAGAGGTCTTTCTAACTTATCTAAGCCTGATCATGTTATGTGTCATGAATGTTAGAAAGGTAAACTGACTAAATCTAGTTTCAAAAGTAAAGACTATTCAACAAAGAAATTACTTGAGTTAGTGCATACCAACCTATGTGGTCCTATGAGAACTCAAAGTTATTATGGAGATAGATACTTTATTCTTTTTGTTGATGACTATACTAGATTGATGACAGTCATGTTCTTGAAGGAAAAGTCAGACGCATTTAAGATGTTCAAGTGGTATAAAGCAAAATTTGAGAAAGAAACTGGTAAAGAATTGAAATATTTGAGATCTGATAGAGGTGGTGAATTTATCTCTGATGAATTTACTAACTTTTGAAATGAGAATGGTGTTAAAAGATAGGTCCCAGCACCGAGAAGACCTCAAAAAAATGGAATAGCTGAAAGAAGAAATAGGTCTATTGTTGATTGTGCTAGAACACTAATGTTGCAAAAGAACGTTGCACAAACATATTGGAGAGAAGTTGTTAGCACTATTGTTTATGTGCTAAACCAAGTACAACTGAAGAAGGACACTAATAAGACACCCTATGAGTTATGGTTTGGTCACAAACCCACTGTAAGTTATTTCAGAGTTTTTGGAAGTAAATGGTTTATTCTAAAAGATTAAATAAATTAGAAATTTGACTCAAAAGGTGATGAAGGTATATTTCTGGGATATTCCACTAAAAGTAAAGCAAACAAGTGTCTTAATAAAGAAAATAATAAAATGATTGAAAGTACTAATGTTTGAGTTGATGAGTTTGATGATAAGAATGCAAAGGAAAGTACAAAGGAACCTGAAGACTATGGTAGATTCACTTACATTGAAAAACTTGAGTACCTACCGACACAACAAGCAATGACAACCAATGAATAGGGAAATAATACCGATGAATAGGAAGGAAACACCGACAAGCAGGAAGGACCTACCGAGCAAGAAAATGAACTTGTACAGGATGAACAAGAAAGAAGAGATTGGATATTGGCAAAAAATTTTAGGAGACATCATCCTGAGACACAAATCATTGGAGACAGACAAGCTAGCAGGAAGATAAGGAGTAAAACAAGACAAGGTACATGTCTAGTTTGTGAATATGAACCGAAGAATGTGAAAGTTGTATTAGAAAATGATGAATGGGTTAATGCAATGAAAGCAGAAATAGAACAAATAGAGAAGAACAAAACCTGGAGTTTAGTACCTAGACCTAAAGACAAGAATGTTATCGGTACTAAGTGGATATTCAAAAACAAGCTAAATGAGAATGGAGAGGTAACAAGGATGAAAGCTAGATTAGTATGCAAGGGATATGCACAAGAGGAAGGAATAGATTATGGTGAAACCTTTGCACCTATTGCTAGATTAGAAGGAGTCAGAATGTTACTTGCATATGCTACTCACAAGAAGTTCAGAGTTTACCAAATGGATGTTAAATCTGCTTTTCTGAATGGAATACTTGAAGAAGAAGTCTACATAGAACAACCTGAAGGATTTGTTGATCCTGATAACAAAGATATGGTATGTATATTACATAAAGATTTATATGGTTTGAAAAAAGCACTGAGAGCATAGTATGAGAGACTACATAACTATCTACTAAGCATTGGATTTGTTAGAACTAGTGAGAATAGTAATTTGTACATGGAAGGAAATTTTGATGATACTATCTTGATTGCTGAGATATTTGTGGATGACATAATATTTGGAGGACAAGATCAAATCTATAATTCATTTTCTGATGAAATGAGAAGTGAATTTGAAATGTCTATGTTTGGAGAGATTAAGTTCTTTCTAGGATTACAAGTGATTCAACAGAATGATGGTATATTCATTACACAATCTAAATACATAAAGGAAGTACTAAAGACATTTGGCATGGAAGATGCTAAACCTTTGGGAACACCAATGGCTACTGGATGTAAAATAACTAAAGATGATGGAACTAATGAGGTAAGCCAGACACTCTACTGATCCATGATTGGTAAGTTAATGTATGTAGTTCATAGTAGGCCAGATATATCACATGTTGGAATAGTTTCTAGATTCTCTAAAAACCCTAGAGAATCACACATGGTTGCTACAAAAAGGATCTTGAGATACCTAAAGAAAACAAAAGATTATGGACTATGGTATCCTAAGGAAGGAAAATTTGAACTTAAGGTATACACTGATGCTGACTGGGCTGGAAATGTGGATGATAGGAAGAGTACCACTGGAGGAGCATTTTTCTTTGGTGAAATACTTGTTACATGGACAAGTAAGAAACAATCTTGTATTTCTTAGTCTATAGCAGAAGCAAAGTATGTGGCTGCTGCTACTAACTATTCAAATATTTCTTATATCAAGCAAGTGTTGAAGGAATGAATGAGGTGATCAGTGAGCCAGTGATTATATATTGTGACAATACTAGTGCAATTAATATTTCAAAGAATCTAGTGATGCATTTGAAAACAAAGCATATATCTATGGGTAAAAGTACAAAGCTGTGTCACACTTTTATAAAGGAAAAGGTCAACAACACACAAAAATTTTAACTTTAATGACATAAAAATGCCATTTATGTTTAAAATTTGGAGATGATGTAAACTAATGAAATGTATAAAAGTGGATGAAGTTTATGGCTATAATTTTTTTAATTTTTTTTGAACAAGAATTCACATAGTTTTTAAATTTTTTAAGTCCATATTTTACTTGCTGAAAAATGCTGAAAAATGAGGGTCTTGTCTGCACCAAAAAAGTATATGCAAATAATCTCTTTTTCCTTTGATTTCAAAATATGTCATAGATAAAATGTATAGCTAGTGCAGAAAAGAAGAAAAATTAGTTTTCAATGTATATTTTCTCTGTTATAACTACTCAAAGTCGAACATACCTGAAATCAACAGTTTTCATCTCGCGTCAAATTTCCCCTATCAAATTTACACCATTCAGAAAATAAATTACACACTCTTGAAGATAATTCTCTCCTCTAGTGTTAAATATAAATTTTCAATTTTTTTGATAAGCTTTACTATTTTTTTCTATTTTTGAAGCATCTTGTTCTCAAATGTTAAAATACCTACTTGTAGTATTTTGAAATTATAATATATTAGATCTAATTAAAATACTATAAAAATTATATGATGATAATCTTGACTCTGTGCTCTAAAAAAGGGTATTTTTATATTTGTAAAAAAATATCATTAAAAAGAGTAAGAATTATTGAAACGTCACTTTTCTGAAATAATTTTATTTCTTTAGTAATTGTTGTAAAACATGCATTTAATAGATATTTCCAATTGGAAAAGGTGAAGAACTTATCTAACTTAGCTAGAATGAATCTAGCTAGACCATATGTTTGACAAAAAATAATTTTAGTTAGAAATACTCAAATTTAGCTGTGCTGATAAGTTGTCCTGAAACGTGACACAGCTTTGTGCTTTTACCCCTATCAAGTATCATTATTTGAGGGAACAAGTACATGAGAAGCAAGTGAAGCTAGAGTTTGTTACATCAAAAGAACAACTTGCTGACATATTTATAAAGCCTCTACCAAAGGATACATATGAATACTTGAGGACTAGACTAGGGGTTCATCCCCTATCTACCAGTCACTAAGGTGATCTGGAGGTTGCATCAACCTAATCTTATTAGAAGATCATACATGTTGATGCAAGTAGAGTTCACACTTTGGATTTCTATCTAGAGTTGTGAAAGATTGAAGAACTGAACAAAGCTACATATCAGTATACAAAGATATAGAGAATGAACTAGATAACAGAGTTACATGGCTATTATAGAGCTATATGGTTTTATTGTTCTTTGGCATTGTTGTCAAAGGGAGAGAGATTCCAATATGAAATGAAAGGGAGAGAGAAATGAATAAAATGAAAGGGAGAGAGATTTCAATATGAAACACACATTTGAAGCCAGAGACAAAGGGAGAAAGTTACAGAACAGGGAAAGTATTGAAGATCAGTTATTGAAGAATAGAAGATGAATCTGAAAGAGCACTGAAAAGGTCTAATTCATAGAGGAAATTCTTCATTAATAATGATGCTGAGTAACGTAGTGATTAAACATATTAAGCTAAGGGAGAGCTTCTACCAAGCTACAACATTTGTTCATATAGTTGTAGAATACATGTTTGGTATATGGCATATTTTATATTGCTTGTGTTGCCATCAATGCCAAAGGGAGAGATTGATGAACTACAACTAATTTGAATACATTGAAGATCTGTGATTTGAGATCACTGAGTTGCTGATTAGATATGTAAGATGATTAAATCAGTAATATGTTATCATTGATGTCAACTAACCTTGACAGTACTTATCTTGTAAGTTACTATACCTTAACATATGTAGAAAGGAAGAAAAGAGATGTAAGAATAGATATATCTACATGAAGGAAGATGGACATGTCAGATAAGAATAAGGAATACACTGAGTAACTTATCAATGAGTCTATGACATTATGTTATTGAATTGATTATGTTGCATTCATCTATGATGAAGGAAAAGAGAAAAATGCACAAAGCAGTGTGGTTGGTTAAAGAAGCATTTTAGTACACACCGACGGAGTGTAGTGTATACTGACAATAGTATTAACTAAGCTTGTGTTCACCGATGTATTTCTTTGTTAACCGAGAAGAAGAAAAGAACTAAATGATTAGTTTAGCTGACAAGGATCATCAGCTAGAAAGTACCTTGAATTCAGAGTAATGGATAATGTTTGTTATGAAGATCCAGGACTAGAAAAATTCAAGGAAGATCTAAAGGAAAAAATTGAAATGTGTTATTGACACATCAGCCGAGAAGGTTAAAGCAGAAAAATCAACAAAGGAGATTGAGCGGAAAAATTTGATGGATAGAATTAAAACAGTTTACATGTTTTTTTAAGAGATCAGAGTTTCACAATGAAATAAATGTCAGAAGAAGGAGACTATAGAGATTTCACGTGAATAAGTTTCATGCAAGCCTGATCAAACTGGTTATGGAGAGCTGAACTGTAGAGATAACCAAGCATCAGGAAGCTATAACTGAGTGACAGTAAGTTAATGGAAATTGATTGAAACATAATAGATACATTGATCAGAGGATTTTAAT
This sequence comes from Chamaecyparis obtusa, assembly GCA_027943335.1. NCBI lineage: Eukaryota > Viridiplantae > Streptophyta > Pinopsida > Cupressales > Cupressaceae > Chamaecyparis > Chamaecyparis obtusa. Next base: position 676,707 of record BSBK01001575.1, read on the forward strand.
GAGCTTAAGAGTGGATCTGATAATTTGCAATTGAAGTTGTGTTGTATTCAGATCAAATTATTGTTACAGTTTAACCATTGTAAATAGACAATTCTCTTAATAGAGTGGACTTGGAAAGTCTTGTAATGTCATTCATAGAGTGTACATTTGTTATCTTGTCAACCACATAGTGAATACTGGTTGGACAATAATGGTTGGTCTAAAATCCTCTAACAAGGTCACACTTAATAGTGTGTTTGTAACCTTTAACAGGGTTGGATCTTCATTGACCTCACTTTAGAAGAGTGAATAATTTTTGGGTTGCCGGTCCCAGGTGGTTTTTCTCTTAACAGGGTTTCCACATTAAATCTCTTGTGTTATGTGTTGACTGTGATGATTGTTTGTTGTCATACTTTACATATTGCATATCTGATTTGATTGGTAATCATTAGACATTTTAACTAGCAATCGATAAAAATACACAGACATAGTACTATTTTATATTGTTACCGAGCTACATAAGTTTTAGTAATTTTTTTTTGGATATACATTTTGTGATTGGGACTGTGGATAACTGATTCACCCCCCTCTCTATTATTCTAACAAGGAGTGCTATCCATTACTTCCTATTTTACCTTAACTAGCATGTTAATAGATGGATCATCTATTTTCTCACTTTCTTTTACCTCTTTTTTCTCTTCTTCTTCCTTCTTCTCTTCTTCTTCCTTTCCTGTTATGTCTTCTATTAGTACTTCCTCTTGCTACTTGGGAGGAGTGTTATGACATAGAGTCTCAGCCTCTTGTGTGCTTACAAAGGCTTCATCAAACTTGTCTAGATCAATATCTATGGCCGCCATAGCAATTTCCACATTATCAATAAATATTGTATCATCTTTTTTTTCTTCTTTCGTGGGTGCAGTCTTTTCTTTCTCTTTATGTGTTTCTACTGCAAGCATTGAATCTTGAGGACCTTTCATTGATACCTTTATGGACTCTTTCACCTTGTCTATAGACTCAATAGATGGGTACATGTGTCTATTCATGAAAACCTTCCCAAAGACTTTCTATGTTTCCTTAGCAACCAATTCATAATTCTTGTCCATTATATGTAAGGTCCTTGACTTGGTTCTAAGATGTGGCTTCACTAGATCTAATAAAAACTTTTTCTCCTCTAGAGAACATACTGGTAAGATGTCATCTAGAGTCTTTTCTCTAATCCTTTGATCCTCTTCAATGGCTTGTCTTTTTAGGAACTCCAAGATGTTCCACACATTATCTAGAATTGTAGTCTTTAGTTCTAGGACTATTTTCTTGAGCTTCAACATATGTTTGACAATCATTCCATGAATTTTTGACTTGTCAATTTCACTATACTTCTCATAGAGCTTTCCTACTTGATCTATCCTACCTTCATCAATAATCCTTGTTCTTAACACACTTAGACTAGGTTTGAAGCTTACTTCTGGAGGTGCTTGAGTGTTCTTCCTATTCCTTGTTACTCACGAGGATGGATGACTAGTGATGATCTCTTTCTTCCTCTTAGACATTACCTTATACTCTGGAGGAGTAGTAAGGTCAATGGTTACCTTGGGCACATAAGGGGTATCATCTTTTTTACTCTTCAAATCATCAAATTTCTCAATTTTTACCTTCTTCATCTTTGGATCATCAGATTCTATCTTTGTAGCTGCACTCTCTATTTCCAAAGAAATCTTCTCTTACCTTACTTTGTCTAGGTCTTCTTGAGATACTCCATGGATTCTCAAGATCTCTGAAATAACCTTGGCAACTTTTCTTTTTGTTGCTACATTATTTAATACTATCTACTTCTCTTGTTTTCTCTTCATAAGTCCCCCATCTAGGTTCATTGGGGTCCTTAGGAGCTGACAATAGAACTTGAGTATAAGCCTCTATAATAGGCTCTTCCACTTCATATCCAAGTGGATGAATCCATTTTGTTCTTGGTTCAACAGCCTCCATGCATGTTGTTTTAGTCTCAACCATGAAACAAATAGTATCCTTGTATTTTTCAACTATCTTCTCTAGAATTTTGTATCTCATCTACATTTTGGCCCTAAATGTCTTCAATTATAGTGTTATGTAATCCTTAAGGGTGATTTCTATGGATACCTTAAGGGATATCTATGGAATAGTGGGAATAGATTTGTCTAGATACAAATTAGACACCTTTCCAAAAATGTGGAAGTACATGTATATGATCAAAGACCCAAATCTGAATATCTTGGTCTTGTCATGTTTAATAGCCTTGATGTTGTCTATTAGTTGTGCATGTAGGATCTCACACAGATTGAACTCTCCATTCTCTCTCACAAGTCTTATTGCTACAAGAATTATGGCCATTGAAACACTGTTCACCTTGCTAGTGTGTTGAAACCTATACCCTAGTATCATAGACATCAATTTGATGTCTTTCTCCTCTATAGGCTTGATTGTCATTCCATGCCTATCACTTCTTGATTTGCAAGCCTGTTCTACAATTTTTCTGGTGTCCTTGCCTGCTGGAAGAACAATGCATGTTCTTGATCTCCAGTGATCCTTACTAGAACTTCACCTATCCAGAATAGGTCATCATGAATTCTGCTAAGTAGAATCTTTACCCATTCAGACTCATAGAATTCATATGCAGTCACATATTCAATAATTAGGTGGTTTTCAAGCTATGCATACTCATCTAGGAAGGTTTTATCTGGTTTCATCATAGTTTCTAAATGTGCTCTTATCATGTACAAACCTACTGGTTCCTTCTTGCAATATATGTATGCCCTGATATCTTCAACATGCATAACACCCATGGGAGTGTGGGAGAATGCACCTTCTAAGTTGTCTAGAGTGGACTTGAACGGATGTCTTTTAAACACATATCTCTTCTTCTCTGCCATATCAAATACAATTGGAGTATCCATTACTTACTTGTATATGGCTTTCCAAATGATCTTAAATACTTTTGAATTGGCACGATGGATTAGGGTTTCCGTAACTGATCAAATGCACTACTAATCTCTGGTGAATCAATCTCCAATCCTTTGCTATCAAATGCTATGGCTCCTCTTCTCTTCAATCACTATGAATTTGAATGCAATGAGAGATCTACAAACTTCTATGTACTTTAAAGTAGGAATTTTGCCATTAATTCTTGCCACATAAACCAAGCTATCAATGAAAATTTCTAACTTTCATGATGCAAAAAATCAACTAGTGCACTCTTGCACATAGAATCTTCTAGTCTCCAAAAGGTTAAGTCCAAAGATGCATACTCTAAGAGTGAGTATACCGATCACATAGGGGTTTAGAGCTAAATTAGCTTCCCCTATGACCCTGAGGGCCATTCATCTAGATGTACATGGTGCATCCACTATGGATGCATCCAATACATTCTCATCAACCTTATCCTTCTTTTCTTCTAACCAAATCAAGCTCACATCCTTAGAAGCTTTCACAAACTTGACTTCTCCTTCGGTATCCAATATTGTTTCTTCTAGTTTTTTAGGGCTTTCTTGACCTTGCGTCCTTGATCTACAAAACTTTGAGATGTTTCCAGCCTTGTTACAAGAGTGACAAATTACTGGAGGTCTTATATTCCTCAGCACATTGACATGGGTCACCATTTTACATTGAAATGTTGAGTGACCATTATAATTACATATCTGACATGTAACATTCTGAGATCTCCTTATATTTAGCTGATCTTGATTTCTCTGATTATGCTGATTCTTATTCTTCTGACTTCTCTTACAATTCATAGCTCTATGAACAAATTTATTGCATGAATAACACTAACCATTGAAGGTCTTACCTTTGTACAATTCATTGCTATATGTCCATGCTTGTTACATGCATAACAAGTGTGGTCTACTAGCTTGTGCTCATTCTTAGGTGTTTCAACATTATCTTTAGTTTGATCTCCAGTCTTCTTATTATCAGTAGAGTCTTTTTGTTCTTTCATTCTTGCTCACATGTTGTCAATCTAGTTTTGTGCTTCATTGTATCCAATGCAGCTAGTATCTCCTTTAAGTCTTCTTGCATACAGCTGAGACTCTAGAAAATCAAAACTGGTGTGTAATTTATCAATGTGATTTTTTGCCTCTTTCAATTCAGATTCCAAGCTTTCTTTGTTGTTACTTAGCTCCAAGATTTCCATGTTTTCTTGCCTCAATTCTTCATTTAGTTGAAGGTTCTCTTTGATCTGTCCATCATAAACTTGCTGATTGTTAGTCAGCTTTTCATCCAACTCTTCAATCCGATCTTTCAGAGATGTGCTTTCCTCATTTAGATTTTTGACCATTATCCCTAAATCACTAGTAGAACATTCTTTTAAATCCTTTCTTAGCCTTTTGATGACTACTTGGGCATCACTGACTTTTTCTTTTAGTTCTTCAATTTCTTTTTCAGATCTGTCCAGGTCTTCAAGGGCAGCTTCAAGATTTCTTTTTAGATGTTTCATTTCTACTTTGTCCATGATCTCCTCAAGTGGTTAAACTTCTTTGCTGAGGAGAAGAGCTCTGATGCCAATTGTTAAGAATGAGAAAACTAAGGAGGTGGGGGGGGGGTGAATTAGTGTTTACTTAATTTAATATTTTACTTTGCTTCTTAATCTTAACTTGAATGCTTAAGTACTGAAATGAACATCAAAATAAATAAGAAACATAAACTCAGCACATAACACCAATGTGGTTACGCGGAAACCCAAATAGGTAAAAAACCTGATGGGAATTGACACCCACTAATATTATGTACTAGTGTTTTATGATCCTTGCTAGAAGATCCTTAACCCTGTTAGGAGTTGCTTTACAATGTAGTTAGTACAGTAGACCTGGTCAAGGGTCGGACCCTATTAGGAGTCTTTTACAATAATAATGTTAGGGGTGTGGACACACTATCCTAGAGCTCACTACTCAAGTGGTGAAGGCTACAACCTTCTGATCTCAGATAGACACTATATCTGTTGGATGAACTGTTACTGTAACACTTCTTGTTTGATTAGTTCCTTTGATGCGCTGATACTTTGACCTCTTGCAAAGCTCTAATACATCTTATCAACTCTTCAAAAACATATTCTCTACTTATTTCATCCCTATATCAACTCTCACAACTAATTACAATGGCACATCTAATATTTATATGCACATACAAAATAATTAACTAGGTTGGCCCTTTAACCGATTACATACAACACTTCCAATTGAATTGGCTCAAGCGTGTTTACAAAAAGAGTTAATTACATGTCTACAACCTAGTTACAATAGGCACATAGCCTTTACAACATAAGAATATAACCGCAAACCAAAATACTAATAGTTGGCTTCTTGCGTTGTTCTTCTCTGGCACACACTAGCTGTACAAATTCAACTACCTGTAACTTTTTCATACCTGCATATCTGATCATGTGCTCATAGACTAAGCATGAATAAAATCTAGCCAACTTATCTTCTCAGGTGCATACCATAACTCGGTCATACACACGTGCACTAATGTTTTAAACTGCTGGTGCTCTACTTACTATCCAATCTTCTACACTTAGCCAATTTCTGATCTTCTCATCAAGTGCGCTAACTCCAAAACACTATATGACTTTTTTTCCACAATGAAAACATTATATTAAGTCATATACACCAGTATAGTCAACTTTCTAATAGTTTCCCCATTACACATTCTCTACACATGGTGTTAGATGGTTTTACAATCTTCAGTAGGTCTCTAATAGCATTTGTCATATTTTATTTCATAATATTATCAAAATTCACATGACAAAATCTTTTGTGTCATAACCAACTATCATCAATCTTCACAAAAGAAAAAGAAACTTGAGATGTGTTCAGCTCAAATACATTACCTCTTGATTTAGTACCACTTGCATTCAGATCTCTTGAATTTCTTCTAATAGAACATCTCCCATTAATGAATTCTAGTTGATAACTCTTGTCTACAAGTTGTCCAACACTTAAAAAATTGTTCTTAAGTCCATCAACAATTAGTACATCATCAATATTAGTCTTACCATCTAGATAAATTGATCCTACTCCAATGATAAACTTAGGAACATTATCACCAAATCTAACCACACCACCATCATACTTTGATAGCTTAACAAAATTATTTTTATCACCGGTCATATGATGCGAACAACCACTATCTATGATCCATTCTATTTTCTTCTCAACATGTGAAACTAGAGATTTTTCTTCATGAATAGGTTCATCATCTTTAATAGAAATAAATATAATCTCATCATAGTCTATTTCATCATCTCATCATCATCATCATCATCAGAAACACCTGCACTATCATAGTAACATTCTTTATCCTTTACGTAATTAGGTCTTTAAAACTTATGTTTGTGCTTAGGAACCCTTATAGGACATCTAGATGCAAAATGACCAATCTTATTACATGAAAAATATTTTAGGGGTAGCTTTCCTTCAAAATTAACTTTTCCTCTCTTTTCCCTTTTGTGATCAGAGCCACAATCTCATCTAAATTATTTTATTCTTCGTGTATCTTTTCCCATTCATCAACATACTCACCAAGCTCTTCTCACAAATCATTTCTACTATGTCTCTCTAGACTTGATAAAGTCATTTTGTTATTATGCACAGTCACCTTAAATGCCTATTCAGGTTTAGGTAAAGAATCTCCAAGTTCTATGACCCCGAAGGTAGTTAATTTAGCAATCAACATCTCTTTGTTAAAGTTTGTAGTCAAAGGTATGATCTCCTCTATCACTTGCACTTTAGTCTTATACATAGGTGTCAAAGATCTTAGGATCTTTGCAATCACTTACTCATCATTGTATGTGCCTCCAAAATTTCTAATACCAATAACAACCTTTGTAACCCTCTGTACATATGCTCTAACATTTTCATTCTCAAAATCTCCATCTCTTTCTTCCAATTTTGCAACTTCGCTTGTTTAGTAAATCTATCTCCCTCATATAGTTCTTTCAATCTTGACCAAATTTTGTGTGCTAAATATAAGTCCTTAACCTTAGTAAATTAACTTTCAGAGAGCACACTAATCAATGCTTCCCTTCTAATCATGTTGCGGGAGAACAACTTTTTTTCCTCATCATTGGCATTGCCCAATTCATCTTTAGGCTTTATCTTCTCTTCTTTATTTCTTATCATCCAATAGTTAATACCCAAACACAAGAGATATGTTCTCATATTTTTCTTCCAACTATCAAAATCATCAGGATCAAAATTTGGACTTTTCTTCCTATAGAATGCCATCTCCAAGATCATCTCAAGTTAATATTTCTCTCTGATGACCAGAAGTTCTGATACCAATTGTTAGGAATAATAATCCACCAACACAATTGAGGAGGGGGGGGTGAATCAGTTATGAGATAGAATATTACACTTTAAACTTTATGAACAAAAACACTTAATCATAATATTAAGACAATGAATGAAACACCATAACATTTTTTTTTTTTTTGAGGAAACCCTGTTAAAGGTAAAACCCCGATGGCAATTAGCACCTAGAAATGATGTAATAAAAGTATAGTATCCCTGCTAAAAGATTTATCCCTATTAGGATCTTATTAATGCATACAGTACATAATCCCTGACTTGTTAGGAGTCAAGAGAAAGAAATAGTAGTCTCACTTCCCAGGCACACTGCCTAAAGAAGGTTAAATCCACCTTCAAGGCTCACCATCTGAAATACAATTGTATATAAGATATACAATCCAATGACTGTCTATGAGAAACTATCTTTTCTTTATTAGTTTCAATGAATCTCATTAATCATAACCTCTTCTCTACATCTAGAAGACTTCACAAATACAAGCTCATATCTTACACACACACCTCACATTATTCTCCAAAAACAACTCTTCTTTATACCCTATTACAATAATCAATTAGGTCAACCAATTAAGACTTCCCTAATGAAAAAATAATTAAATAGACACTTGCTAAGATACACATGGTACCTTACACAAGTATACAATAGTTACAATATAATACATGAAATACACTCTAGCATCTAAAATCTATGCTCGCCATCTTCACAACACATTACACATATTTAGTTAACTACAAATAGGTCTTTGCAAGATCACACACTTCATTTGATGTCATTACAAACACAAAAACTCCATAATAAAAAATAATATTATCCAATATGTCTTTTATCACACTTAAGCTCACGGTCACAAATGATGCTCGCATAAGAGTTATCTCAGAAATACATAGACTAACTCTACCATTGTCCATTGTTATAGTCCAATAACCACTCTTCACTAAAATAACTATAACTCACTCCAATATTAATCCAAGTGACCTTAGACATAAGGTCACGACTCATCCCTATACATATTCCTATCTTTGCATACTTTGAAACAATCATACAGTATCTGTACACTTCTTTCAGTCATCCATATGTCATTGTTAACCACTTTGTCTACCTTCATCTAAAATATATGTTCACAAAAATGACAAACAATGAGAGTCAACACATATTATAGAACCAATTCCAACAATCCTTGCACCAAAGTAGAAACTCCACCTTATAACACAAGAACACTAAAATATAGTCAACTGATAAATCAATAATTACTCAATCTATCATGTGATTCTCTATAAGTTGACCATAATTAACTATAAAAATATCTAAAACACAAACTAGAATACTAGCAAAATATCTTTAATAAATCACCTGAATAACTAAAATCATCTTCTCTAAACAGACTAAACACACTATGTGTAACAACAACATTATTTTGATATCACTAACAAAACACTAATGTTATCACACATAAACAAGGTATAATCAACAATATTGGACATGCTCAACAATATCCTAACAAACCAAACCTCACCAAACCTCTGAGCATACTACACGACTATTCGATAGATATATTGAAATCAATGACAACACATCTAACTTGCCAAAAGAAAACATCCAAACTAGGAAAATGTTGATGAGTATCCCTCATGGAATACTTGATGGAAAGGTTTGTAATACCCCTTACATTCCATGAAATGTAATTCATGGATCAAATACCTACATGTCATCCTCTTTTCCAAGAGTGAAGAATCTATTATGGAGGAAATATAAAGCTTTCCTAAAACTAGGGTAGAGTTCCCCAAGAACTACCCATCATTTCTTAAGATGTCCATCATTAATCTAAACTTTCTAAGAAGAGATGTGAGAGTTTCATAGAGAATACATGGTTGAAAATAAATCACTAACATAGCTTGAGGAGTGAACCCACTCAGGGAGGGAAACACTCTCAACTCAAAACTTTCCCCAGTGGTAAGGTTTTGAATGAGAAACAATAAATGACTAGTTTGGTGAAGGTTTGGGCTCATGCATATCTTGAAATAGCTATTGAGAAGCCTAACTATTTAACTTATTTTGAACAAAGGCCATGGTGTTTTTACCCTTATGAACCACCATATTTAATCCTTTTTATTTTTTAGCACCCTGATAAAAATAAAGGGGTCTATTTCTTTGGTCGGGACTTCATTTGAGGAATGACTAAAGAACAATCCTTTATCTTATGCTCAAAATATTGACAATAATAATAGGTGTTAGGTAAAATCAAATTTAAAGCACTCACTGGTGGAAGTATTGACTAACCACCTAAATGATCTCCTCGAGATCATGAGATAAATCCAATTCAAGACATACCGATTTTGGGGGATAGGTACAAAAGAAATCATTTGGTTCCATACAAACCACCCTTCCAAGAGTTTGTGCAATAGTTTTTAATAATGACCAACAAGGCAAGGAGGGACTTGGGAAATCGATCTAGATAGGGAGCTTAATATTTTTTAAATTTGATATGTTAAAGTCTCATGACCATCACTCTTGAGGATATCCTCAACATGGGGTGAGATTGGAAAAGTAAAATAAAAAGAAACCCATGTTGATATTTTGGACACCATAAAGTTGGACCTCGTGAGGGGTACATGCTATAGAAACCCACTCAAAAAGAATACTTTCAGGTGGAACACTAGCCACAAAATAACCAATTAGAGTAAATTTCTCAAGCTAGTCATAGGAACTATCATAATCCTGCAAAGGTGAAATGGTTCAACATCAGGAGAACTAGAGGTCATCCCTTGTGAAACACCTTAAAAAAAAAACTTGTAAGATTTCACATTCAAAGAATCCATGATCACTTATTACCAAAACTCCAACACTAGCATCACTAGTGGGCCAAAGTTAGTTGGACTCATAATAAAACCTAAATTCCCTATTAAATGTAGTATGACAACACATAAGTGAAAGGATTCAGACAAATAATACAAAACACAAAACCATAACAAGGCTCATCCTATTTTTGGGAAATCTAACATTCTATTTTAGATTAGCTCTAATAAATTACTAGAAAATGCCCCTCAAACAAACAACTCCATGACTCATTGAACTAGCCCACATGGTTAAGACCTAGCTCACAAGGAATGCTTCATTTTTTGTTCACTTAAACCTTGTAATTTGTACTCAGTTAAACCCTAACAAAGATGTCGAGATAGTATTGATGATGATGATGATGATGATGTCAGTACAAATAAATGATGACATCAATATAATATCATCCTAACAAATCCTTCGTTCCTTCTTTGTTTGTGATTGGAGGTTAAATAGATATGTAGGACATTGTCAATAGATAGTTATTTGAATTGTAGAAACCTCTAAAGCTTATCCATTTTATGATAATTTTACTTTAAACTCTTCCAAAGTGAAGTTGGAGGTACCTAATGGGCTCTTTTACATGAAGAATCTTGAAATTTTCTCATCCTCCATCAAATTCACCAAAATTAGTAATTCCTACCCCATTGGGAATAAGTCAACATGAACCTATTGAGGATTCTTAGTATTTTGACAATTGATTTCAACACTCCTAGTGATTTCTAAAATCACTAAAATATCCATCTAGCTATAACTTGGCCAATTTTTCCTCCAATTCTCAACAAATTTGAAATAAAAATACTCATTTGAATAGTTTACAATCTAGAGGATTTAGAACCACTTGATTATTAATTTAATTTTAAATGTATTGCATCTAAGTGATTTGTTAAGGAACTAGAAAAGAGAAACCAAAATAGAGAAGCATAAATGACCTAAATACCCACAAACATAGATCTAAGAACAATTTTCAATTTTCATTTCTCAAACAAAATCCAACATATTAGGTATGATTCAAAGTTATAACTTGACAGAGATCCACCTCATTCTAACATAATTATGACTTGATATTTTTTATGGACTTCAAAAATATATTTTTTGCATCATAAATTATATTTTCATGTATAATTGTTTTCTCACCTAGTCCTCACTATAGAATTTTTGGCCTCCTCTTCTCAATTATGCTTGATTTTTCTTGTACTGGTTCAAATTATGACTTCTTCTCTACATTTTAGACCTTACGATTTTCCTCCTATCATTATTGAGAGGCCTAGGTCACTTGGGGAGACCATGTCCCAATAATTGGGGCTCAAATTCAAACAACCTAATGACTAGCTTGTATGAATAGAAGAATATTTTCCATGTTGGTTTGCTACAAAATTTCAAACTTGAAATGCTAGGGAGTGGTTAATAGAACTCATCCCCTCACATTTAACATCCACCTAATTCAAGATACACTCAAGTACAAGTATTCAATTCTGAGAGTATCCTAAGAGAAAATGAACAAGTATCCTTCAAAGACATTGAACACAATGAGTGGATTTCATATCCAAAACATTCATGATGGAATCAACTAACTAATTATCCCTAAATTCCACTCTGTAAATTCAAAGTCAACATCTTCACGAGGACTTTGATACGAATAAAACCTATGAAGGAATAAAGATTCAATTTTCATCTATCTAGCCTCTTCTAAATATTAGCATGCTTTCAATTCTATTTCAAATTATTTTAACTCTAAGGTTAATTCCTAGTTGGGGTTTGGCCCAGGCAATCCCCTATCAACCGTAAAAATTACCCCTTTGTAAGTGCAAGTGAAAGGATATAGAGAAATGGATCCAAATTTTAAATCAAGCTTAAGAAGAACTATAAAACCCTTTTTCACATATCTAAAAAAGATATGGCAAGGTTGCCCCACTCATTGCCATCCTTCAAATTTTTGCCTAGATTTCAACAACAAAGTTCCTCTTTGTTAATATTCTTTAAATCTACTACTAAAGTTTGGACATATGATAAAAAGAAATATATTTTATTATGTTTTACCCTAATTTCTTCATTTCTCTTTTAACAATTTCATAGTCAAATGTTTTCAACCCTAACGAAGGATTAGTAAATCCACTTTGTGTTCAAACATCTTGAGCCAAGTGGATCATTCTCCTTCCAATGTAAAAAGAGTGAAATAGGTCTACAATTCCTAGTTTGTATGTATAGACTAGTGAACCCTATGTTACACCTTTACACTTTTTATCATATTTGTCATGAATATTATGCTATTTTTTAGAAACTTATGCAAATTCAAATAAGATTTATTTATAAAGAAAGATACAAATGATTCATGATAAAATATAAGATTCCATATTTTATTTTGCAAGGTTTGTCTTTGTAAATTCAAACTCGTGAACATCTTGATAATTTTTTTCATAAAAATTGAAATACCTAGGCAAATTTGTAATGTTATTACTAAGTTTTCAAAATTTTCCTTCGTGCTTTTATGCTATAAAGATATACAAGTTTTTTTCACTTTAAATCATTCTATTACTATTTTGATATATACTCTACTACTTTATGATGCAGCCTATTTATGTTAGCGAGAATATAATCTTATGACTAGGCTTACACTAGTTAGATCCTTAAACTCTTATGATACTTCATAAACTTCTTATATTATACTCTACTAGTTTATGATGCAGGCTATTCATGTTAACAAGAATGTAATCTTATGTCTAGTCTTATACTATTTAGGTCTTTAAAGTCATAATATTTCATAAACATCTTTGAAATATCTAAGACAGGTTAAATAATATAATACAGAAATAATTAATATGTAATGGGACATTTGCCTTAATTAGTTTTTTGAGTCAGAATAAATGATAATATCTCTAACCAACGTACAAGTGTCCATGATCCAATGCACTTTCGTATAGGAAAATGACATAACCATTGCATACATACCATCTCCAAAGTGTGATCAATCTTTTTTCTGACTACTTGCCAGCGGTCATTTCACTAGTAATTATTTTTGAACTTTGAACTTTGATTGTTTTATTTTATTGTAGTATGAGAATTGTTGTTATTTTTTTAATTAAATTTTTCTATAATATTTTTAATAATTTTATATATCATTAAATTTTTTGAAGATAACTTATTTTTTATATTGAGAAATAATAAATATTTATAATGTATTATATATATTAAAATAATAATATTAATATTATATATAAAATATATTATATTATGGCATAATATTGAATATTTTTTTAATTCTTTTGTTTAATTGTATTTTTTAAAATTAGGATTTTGAGACTACATAAATAAAGTAATTTTCAATATAACTTTGAATGAGAAAAAGTAAACAATATGAATAAAATTAAAAAATTGAAATAACTTTAAGTTAAAATAATTACTACTTGGTAAATTAATAATAGAAAATAAAATAAATTTTCTTTAGTAAAATGACATAATTCTTAAACAAATAAAATAACTTTAATTAGAAGCATAGTTATGTGTTATATTAATAGTAATAAACTAGTTTTCAAAATATTACTTTACAGCACAATTTATTTGAACAATGACATTGGCTTCATATATTCTACATTAAGTTAAATGTAAATTTTGTAAGATAAAAAAAATTGTGTTTAAAACATGCTGATAATTTATTTGTTTCAACAATAACATAAATTAACTAATCAAGTGCAACAAGTGCCACATAGTGGCTAGTACTTGCTTTAATTTTATAATTAATTTTAATTTTAAGTTTAATTTATATGTGAACTGATTTTTTAATTATAGATAATAAATAAAATTATTATAATTATTGTTGTAATGATAATTTTATAAATAATTATAAAATCTAAACTGTAATTAATTTAAATTGTACAATAATTCTATTTATAATTAATTTTAATGTTAATTATGTACGCCAAATAACTATTTTGTATGTATGAGATATTTTTCATAAAGAGTACACAATTGAAATCATAATATCTATATTATAATATTATTATATTAAATCTAAATTTATTTAATATATATTAAAAATAAATTCAATACTTTATAATATAACAAAAATAACCAATATTATCTTAATATAACATGACACAAATTACACATTTTGTAAAATAAATATTTTAAAAATTTGAAGAAAATTAATTAAAATTCAAAAAACTTTATAATATTCAATAATTAAATAATAATAATAAATAAAGAAATATGAAAGAGTAATAAAATTGAATTCCTAAAATTGAGTAAAAATGATTAAAAAAAAACTCCTACAATTTTTTATAATAAAAATCCTAAAAAACTCCTACAAATATTTTTTTTTTATCAGTAAAAGGTTGAAGCCAAGAATTTTATTAATCATATAACAAATAATACAAAAACCTCGCTCAGTGCAGGCATTGGTAGGAAAGAGTGAGGCTGAGAAAACCTCCAGCCTTGCCTAGGACCGTAGTCTGAATTCTGATACATAATAATCTAAGAGGGCATACCCTCCAAATCTAGATTCTTTGAAACACATAGATTACAAATTTCATAAGAAGCTACTCATTGTGCTTGATTGAAATAGATCTCTAATTGTTATATGTTTGATCATCTAACAAAGATGGAGAGCCTCTCTTCTAGTTTCTAAGGTTTTTGTTTTTTCTTGGGTCTTATCTTATGAAGCCATTCTTGATTGCTATAGAGTAGAGCAGTGTGGCTGATAAAAGGGCCACTCACACAATCATTATCCCGTACGATTGACTTTTCCTTTAATGACTATTGATTCTCCTTTACCTGAAAAAACTTAAATTTTGGCTGAGATCCTTGCTAGTATATTTAGAACATTATTTGTTACTTATCGAAGATTCTAAGGATTTTTAAAAATAGAGTACTTATCCAAATGTAACCTTTTCTTAAAATAGTTCGAGCAGGAAGAAGCTTACTTTGTCTACTCCAACCCATCATAAGAATACTAGAAACCTAGCTTAGCCTATTCTTGGGTTAGATCCTATAAGAAACACATTAGACTCTTATGAAATGTACAATACATTAGATACTGAAAATAAAACCTATAATAATCACATTTCCTGTCATTCACAAATTATCTAAGCAAGTCTTGATATTAACCCTGCTTATATATAAATATAAATTATCCACTCAAGCTAGCCATCTTGGTTGAACTAATATCGCTCACTTATAACTAGACCGATGCGGGTCTCAACTTAGTATTTGATTAAGCTCACCTGTGACCAGAACCATTCTATAATCCAAAAAAGGTTGTTTGTAAATTCTTTTTTCAATCATTCATTAAGTTTAGAATTAGGATCATATCTTGGGATAGATTCTAGATGTTCAATCAGTCTCATTAGATCTTAAAAATAGTAAAGAATATTTAGTTGGAAGTCAGTAGAAATACATAGATAATCTAGCCTAGGAGCCATTTCATAATGATCATGTTAACTAAAATCTTAATGTTGTCCATAGGCGAACAAAACAACTATATCCATATCCCTGCTATCATGACCTTGTTTCGAAGCTCACATAAGAACATAAAGGAGCATGAATATAAACTATTCCTTAAACATAGCAGTGCTCACGCTGAGCTATAAACAAGAAATTGAAATTAAAAGTAGCTTTAAGGGAAAAGAGCACATAACATAAGAGTACCATGATAATATCTATCTTGAAGCTAATACATATTATGTATGTATTGACTTCAAGATTAGAGATTATCGTAGTATACATATCTACATCTAAGCACTATCCTCCATCTAAAACAAATTGCTAAGAGGAGTCGAAGCTTGCATTAATACTATAGGCCACTAATCCCAAACTTAGATGTTAGGTGTTATGGTCCTATACTTATCCCACTTGTCGAAGATTAACATTCTATCATTAATCTTCTATAAGGGAATAAATCTATAAGATTTAAAGCAAGTAGCACTTGTCTCAATCTGCAATTTACTAAACTAGGCCAGCTCTAGTCCACTTAATCATTTGATAAGAAGTACATAAAGGGCCCTACTTCCATGTAAAGGGAAAGGAAGCGAGAGGTGAAAGTATCATCAAGGAGAGAAAAGAACAAGAGAACATTGTGGTAATATTTTACTTGAAGTCAATACATATTATTTATGTATTGACTTCAAGATAAAAGATTACCGAGATGGGAAGATCTACGACTAAGGAGTAACCATCAATCTAATCATAATGCTGGGGGAAAAGAATGAATTTATAAGATAATGACCCAATCTAAAACCACTTGTCATAGACCATAATGCTTAAAAAAAAAAAAGCTATAGGGGAATATATCTCTAAGCTATCATAACAGGGAATATCTGCTTTAAAACATAAAATACTAAATTAAGCCAAATCTGACTCACCAGATCCATAGGAAGGAGATAAGGGAGCAGTCATGCTTACCATTTGTGTGAGGGTAATAGATGTACATAACCTATAAAAAATGGTATATATTCGGAAATCAAAAGGAAATTCATATTGTTATAAGCACTTGTCTCCTGCCTGTACTTATACCTGAAAGGTGTAAGTTAACAATATATAACCGTTTCAAGGAGATATCACTAAATCTAGAAACAAATAAATTTGAAGATTATAAATTACTACATCGACGATTATATGCATGGAAAGAACTGCTCAAAAGGACTAATACACTTTGGGTTAAGAGTTAAATAATATTAAAGAGAGAGTACGAAGCTAAATTTTGATATTAATAACACATTAGCAGGTAAGGAAGAGACTGTCATTACCAGAGGGAGACCAGGTTAGTGCTCATCTTAACAGATCTTAGAATTAAGAAACTCCATACAATAAAATCCAATATATATAGCTATATATGTGTGTGTGTGTATTGACATCTATGAGTATATATGGATACTTATGTACTCATATATACTCACTTAATAATAAATGTCATTATATAAATATATATTTATATAGCAAAGTGCATATCTAGATAGAAATATATATATATACAATCCTCTATATATATATTTCTATAATAGTAGATATGTACATGAATATATATATATATATATATATATATAGCTATACATAAAAGAGGTTGGATGTATACATTTAAAATACTTAATGAAAAAAGGCAGTTTGAAATGGATCATTAATGTAATAGATTGTCAAGAATTTTATACAAAAATCCTGGAGTTACTGAAGTTTAAATGGAATATAACTATAGAAGGAAACTAGGATTAATTCCAGGTTTCCAGTATTAATTCCTAGACTGTGTGATTCAGCTTTCTGGTTTAGTGGGAATTTGTTTCTTTCTCTTGTTTGGTCCCCCTTCTTCGAGCCATATTTCTACTAGGTTATCTGATTGAGAGTCTGAAAAGAAATCCATGTCTGTATCTCCCACCTCATCTTTATGCCAATACTCGTAGAAATAGTTTTCCACTGAAGATTTCTTAATATGCATATAGACTAATAAGAATTCTACATTCCTTTTGATAATGATTTCCCTTGTGTTGAAGGTATTGTGGTCATCTATTATCACTTTTGGGTTAGATGGGACATTGCTTCCTTGGATTGAGGGCATATCTATGAGGCCTCACGCTAGACCAACCATAGCTTTTCCATATCATTATGGTAGCCCTAGTGATTGGCTTAATGTTCTAATTAGTTAGTAGATTTTAGTCTTTTGAAAAAGATTTGTTTACAGTAGATGAGAATGCATTGCATTTTATGATGCTTTCTATAGGCACAATGTTGACCTTATGATACATTATGACTAACATTATGATAATTAGATAAATACGGAGGTGTGTAATTAGAGAATTTATGTTGTTATAAGTTGTTAGGAAAATGAAAATCAAGAAATGAATTAGGTTGAGGTGTGTATTTCATTTCGGGTTAAATGTTAGGCAATGAATTATTGATGACTATTTTATGATATAAATATGAATTCTAAATTATGGTTATTTTGATTTATGAATGTTGGGATGAAGTGATGGATTTTATACACTTACGTAAGTAACTAGGAAATGGAGATTTGATTCGATTATGATACAAAGAGATTTTTATTATGAATCAAAATGTTAAATACTTAGGAGAAGTTTAGTAGTATCATGATGACATTTAATTGCAACTGAATTAGATATGCAATATGCTACATGCTTACTTTAGTGAAGAATTGAATATTTCATGATAAGTTGTATGTATGTTATATATGATTGAATTATATGTATGCAATTGAATTACGAATCATGTATGCAAATTAAATTATGAATTATATATGCAATTGAAGTATGAATTGAGTTATGCAAATTGAATTTATTTGATGTGATTATTGAATTCTATATGATTACGTGAAGACAATTGAATTATGACATCTCATTCTATGTGATTGAATGTTCAATTGAATTGTGTGAGAACATTACCTATTGTGTGATTTCATGTATGCAATTGAGCTATGAATAATGTGTGGATATTACACACTAATACATTTGGGGTGAAATTGCGACGGCAGGCAAATGTCATGCGATTTTGGCCTTTTTTTTTCAAATATAGCCCGACACCATCGCAATTTGCGACGACAATACATTTGGCACTGTCGCAATTGCGACGTTGTCGGGATATAAGTGCAAAATTAAAAAGGAATGTTGTCATGTGTGTTTTCAACAGCGTCGTAACCCTCCGCGAAATCACATCAGGATATAAGGGCAAAAAAAATAAGAACGTTGTCATTTGTGTTTTCAACAGCGCCGTAACCCTCCGCGAAATCACATCGGGATATAAGGGCAAAAAAAACAAGAACGTTTTCATTTGTGTTTTCAACAGCGTCGTAACCCTCCGCGAAATCACAGCTACAATTTCTGAGTACGTTGGGTTTATTTTTCTTTTGTCATTATTATGTAATCTGGTATTCAGCTGTTAGAGAGCTAAAATACCCAGAAATGAGGACATATCTATGTTGAATTTATTGTTAGCGGCTTTGGTTATTTAGAAGTTTAATTTTATTTGTTCATCTTTCAAGCACAAACGTTTTGTGGACCGTAACGTCTTCATTGTTTCGGGTATGTAGTGAAACAGCCCTAACTTGCAATTGCGATGTTGTCGGGATATAAGGGCAAAAAAAAAAAGGAACGTTGTCATTTGTGTTTTCAACAGCACCGTAACCCTCCGTGAAATCACATCGGGATATAAGGGCAAAAAAAACAAGAACGTTGTCATTTGTGTTTTCAACAGCGCCGAGAGAGATTCCCTCCGCGAAATCACAGCTACAATTTCTGAGTACATTGGGTTTATTTTTCTTTTGTCATTATTATGTAATCTGGTATTCAGCTGTTAGAGAGCTAAAATACCCAGAAATGAGGACATATCTGTGTTGAATTTATTGTTAGCGGCTTTGGTTATTTAGAAGTTTAATTTTATTTGTTCATCTTTCAAGCACAAACGTTTTGTGGACTGTAATGTCTTCATTGTTTCGGGTATGCAATGAAACAACCCTAACTTGCGACTACCTTCACGATACTTGTGTACATTATCATGTTGTCTTTACAGTGACTGTCCTCATTCAAGTGGCAATTACACAAGGGACAGTCACTGTGAGGTGTCCTCATTTGTGACAAGGACAGTCACACTTAGGACATCTCATAGTGATATTCCCTTGTGTAATTTCCACTTGAATGTATTGCTATTGAACCGCATTAATGCTTTTCTTCTTCAACAAATGAGGACAGTCACTGTAAAGACAACATGATAATGTACACAATTACCAAAAAATGATCTTGTTAATTGATGTAACACTTTGTCTTGCTCACTCCCTATCCTTCACTAGGGTCTCTTTAGGCCAATGTTTTGACTTGATAGGGTACTTAACTATCCCTACACTCTTTAGGTATCTCTACCCAAGATCCCACTCCTTCAACTAGTGCACACCAACAAGAAATACAACGAACTCTGCTCAATACCAATCTAGCTACTAGGACACTCCTAGTCTTGTCTTCACAAATTGAAACACATTCAACTAGAACTTTACTCCATGGAGAGGCTGGCCACTAGGACCTCTATTGGTTTCAATATTACTCCACCTATACTTTTCATCAGTACTTCAATCCGGTTCATCAAACCATGCCAATTGCACCCAAAAATAGGCTGCTAGCAATTAGGCCTTTGTCAAGCCTTTTTGTTTATATTAAGCCACCTAAAGGGCTTAGGATTCAGATGCCCTTTATTGAGAACTCCAAGATATCTAAGGTCTTCTCCTCCTAGATTTTTTGTACACCAACTGCTACAGCCATGCCTGAAAACAAGTATTTTGACACAACTTGGACAGTCTGACTAAGAGTTTGTTTTCTTAGCAGCCAAAGAAACTCACCCAATCTTCTAATTTGACTTGGGGCTTCTTTAGATGTGTGTCTACCTCTCCATGAGATTTTAGTTGAAGCAACCAATGCATTCAACTTGTTGTAATCTTCTTGTAATGATTTGTCATCCCTAACTGTGCTCAACTGAATCACCTAGGAAATCATTGCAAACATAGAAAATGAGCTTCCCAGGGCCCCTCCTTCCAAACATATAGTACATGGAGTCTCCTCACCCATTCCAAGAGCCCGTACAAAATTGACAATGGAATGATGAGCTAAGACTCCATTTGCTCAACCTGCCTGGTTCAAACCAATGATAGGGTACTTAACAAAAGAATTAACAAACTAGTTGGAATGCTTCAAAACTCAAAAAAAACACAACACAGAATAAAAAAACAACTTGTACTAACTTTTCCAATAGACACTGCGAGCTATCTAATCCATTGATCAACTGAAAACAAAGAAACAAAAAAACTCAAGAATTCACTAAAACCGTGTTACTCTACAAATCTTCTTAATTCCAAATGTTTTTCCCCCCAACCTTTTGCACAGATCGATGGAGGCCTCTTATAGTTGATCTGATGCCTAATTCAATGGTTTCATATAGTTACATAACCATCTTACTCAAAAATGCTCCCTTGCACAAATGTTGTCAATGTTGTGAATGACAACATTGACAACTTGTTACAACCTTTGGGATTTTGGTTCAAAACTTATTGTTCAAACACCATAAGACCCTAACCATGACTTAGTTAGGCTATTTAGACCTCACATAGGCCACTTCTACACTTCTTTGCCCAATTTGACCCTTAAATGCTTCATTCCCACTTTTGCCACAATATTGGTAACTTGGGTACAAATTGGCACTTGCCTTCACAAAGGTCACACATGAGGACATCTCACAGTGATCGATTGTCCCTTGTGTAATTGCCACTTGAATGTATTGCTATTGAACCACATTAATGCTTTTCTTCTTCAAAAAATGAGGACAGTCACTCTAAAGACAACATGATAATGTACACTCACTGTAAGGACAGTCACAAATGAGGACATCTCACAGTGACTGTCCCTTGTGTAATTGCCGCTTGAATGTATTGCTATTGAACCACATTAATGCTTTTCTTCTTCAACAAATGAGGACATTCACTCTAAAGACAACATGATAATGTACACTCACTGTAAGGATAGTCACAAATGAGGACATCTCACAGTGACTGTCCCTTGTGTAATTGCTGCTTGAATTACACAAGGGACAGTCATTGTGAGATGTCCTCATTTGTGACAAGGATAGTCACACATGAGGACATCTCACAGTGATTGTCCCTTGTGTAATTGCCACTTGAATGTATTGCTATTGAACCACATTAATGCTTTTCTTCTTCAACAAATGAGGACAGTCACTCTAAAGACAACATGATAATGTACACTCACTGTAAGGACAGTCACAAATGAGGACATCTCACAGTGACTGTCCCTTGTGTAATTTCCGCTTGAATTACATAAGGGATAGTCATTGTGAGATGTCCTCATTTGTGACAAGGATAGTCACACATGAGGACATCTCACAGTGATTGTCCCTTGTGTAATTGTCACTTGAATGTATTGCTATTGAACCACATTAATGCTTTTCTTCTTCAACAAATGAGGAAAGTCACTCTAAAGACAACATGATAATGTACACTCACTGTAAGGACAGTCACAAATGAGGACATCTCACAGTGACTGTCCCTTGTGTAATTGCCACTTGAATTACACAAGGGACAGTCATTATGAGATGTCCTCATTTGTGACAAGGATAGTCACACATGAGGACATCTCACAGTGATTGTCTGTAATGTCCCCTTTTTGGCTAACTTGGAAAATAGGAACAATTACTCCACTTCTCAGACTTACTCTATCAGATACTGACAATTAAACTAAGTAATGGAGGTTACTTAAGATATCAACCGCTATTTCAGATTCAATCACAATATGTGTGCAAGATGATATTGATACCAATATGTTTAATAGCACTATCGGATATAATGATATGAAATATGCTATGAATATGATGTTTCCTATCACTTATAGTGATAGTATAATGATGGTATGTCTGATATAAACAATATCGATATACAATCAATAAGTATTGCTTACAGCAATGTATTTTCTGTGTCTGATATGATGATGTAATTATGCAAATGTGTAATATCGCTATGAGTGATATGTTGCTATTTCAGATTCTGAATTATATGCTTGCAACTTCAAATATTGATGCTGTTTCTGACTATCCTTTCTATCTGTACAATCATGGTGTTGTCTCTGATCTGCAATGATAAACTTGAAACCAAACTGCCAAAGGCAGATGCTCTATTGAGTATATCCAAATATGGATAAGTAAATAAAGTTCTAATGATGCCTTGAGTGACTGACGAGAATGCATTCTTATATTGTCTTTAACAAATGAAGAGATGCTATGAATGAGACGTGTCTTGTTTCTTCCTCCATGTCCCTTTGTTAATCACACCTTTCCATAATTCGACAGTTCACATAATATTATTTCATTATTTTCTGATCATAGATAACTCCCAGATTGACTCAATATCAAATCTTTTTATGAAGGTGATCTTCCCTAATTGGTAGTGCAACCAGTAGTTAACATCCATTGTGTTTGTATTAGTTTGGTCTAACTATCATTAGTATTTAGTCAATCGATATTAACTCTTGCCTTATCCCATATTGTTATGATGATATCCAATCTTTCTACTCTGATATAAGTCGATATCATTTTTTGATAATTGTCCATTTATTGGTTGATTGCTGGTAATGGAGTTTGATCTTCAAATTGACTTCCATTCCTGTTAATACTTAAGGATACATTGTACTTATTATCCATGACTGATGCCTCATTCATCAATAGCTTGTGATATAATCACTGATGCTTTTGTGTTTCTACAAGATGTGGTTTATCTCAGACAATCGATCATCTTTCAATCCTTTAGTCAATATCCTCCTATGTGGTGTCTATTGATATAGATAGTAGAATTCAATCTAGTTTATGTTATTGTCATGATAACATAGGAAGTGATGGTGCATATTTGCTAGCGGGTCTTCATGTTTGATATTGCTTTATCGGATATGTCATTGTCTAAACTTGTGCAATTAATGATTATTTATAATATATGAATGGTTATCCTTCTTGCTTATCAATACATCTTCTGAAACACATAGCGACCTATCCCTTATTCATATCATGTTGATCTTGACTTCATAGTATTTGGTTCATTAATCATCCTCTCATGGTATCGATGTGTAATGACTAGTGATTGTTGTATCACTTCTTCATTCCTCATCATGATAGATAATGCAGATGTTTAATGTAGATGTATATCGATTACAAATATTTGATATTGCTTTAAACGTTATTATTATTATTATTATTATTAATGTTATTGTTATTATTAAATATTATAATTAATGATGTTAGTAATATTAATAATATTATAATAAATATTATTATAGTGATAACATATTGTTTTATATTGAGAGGTTTATTAATATTATTTATATATTAAAATTATTATATCAATAATTGATTTAATATTATTACTTAATATATTATTATAATATAATATATATAATTTATTAATAATTATTTATTATTAATTTATATTATAATTATAATCATAATTATATTATTTATTAATATTTTAATATTATTTAATTAACATATTACTTATTATGCTAACTATATATTATTATTATCTTTTGATAATAATTATATATTATTGTTATATACCGTTAATAATAGATTATTATATATCATCTAATCATTTTATTATTATACTAAGTTCAATATGTCACGGCTCATGACATTGTCCCTTGTGTAATTGCCACTTGAATGTATTGCTATTGAACCACATTAATGCTTTTCTTCTTCAACAAATGAGGACAGTCACTCTAAAGACAACATGATAATGTACACTCATTGTAAGGACAGTCACAAATGAGGACATCTCACAGTGACTGTCCCTTGTGTAATTGCCACTTGAATTACACAAGGGACAGTCATTGTGAGATGTCCTCATTTGTGACAAGGACAGTCACACATGAGGACATCTCACAGTGATTGTCCCTTGTGTAATTGCCACTTGAATGTATTGCTATTGAACCACATTAATGCTTTTCTTCTTCAACAAATGAGGACAGTCACTCTAAAGACACCATGATAATGTACACTCACTGTAAGGACAGTCACAAATGAGGACATCTCATAGTGACTGACCCTTGTGTAATTGCCACTTGAATGTATTGCTATTCAGCCACATTAATGCTTTTCTTCTTCAACAAATGAGGATAGTCACTCTAAGGACAACATGATAATGTACACTCACTGTAAGTGTACATTATCATGTTGTATTACAAATGGACCTTATGTTGGTCGGGATATAAGTGCAAAAAAAAAAAGGAACATTGTCATTTGTGTTTTCAACAGCGCCGAGAGAGATTCCCTCCGCGAAATCAAGCGGGTTATCATTTGTGTTTTGAACAAAGCAGGTTGTCATTTGTGTTTTGAACAGCACCAAGAGAGATTCCCTCCACGAAATCAAGCGGGTTGTCATTTGTGTTTTCAACAGCGCCGAGAGAGATTCCCTCCACAAAATCACAGCTACAATTTCTGAGTATGTTGGGTTTATTTTTCTTTTGTCATTATTATTTAATCTAGTATTCAGCTGTTAGAGAGCTAAAATACCCAGAAATGAGGACATATCTGTGTTGAATTTATTGTTAGCGGCTTTGGTTATTTAGAATGCTTCCCCACAATACTTAATTACACAAGGGACAGTCACTGTGAGATGTCCTCATTTGTGACAAGGACAGTCACACATGAGGACATCTCACAGTGACTGTCCCTTGTGTAATTGCCACTTGAATGTATTGCTATTCAACCACATTTATGGGCCCGTTTGGACCACGACACACAGTAGCATCTACAGAGAAGAATATCCCAGGTGTAACAAGTTGTAAGAATATACCAACAGTTCTAAGAAGTTCCCTAGCA
This sequence comes from Chamaecyparis obtusa, assembly GCA_027943335.1. Lineage (NCBI taxonomy): Eukaryota > Viridiplantae > Streptophyta > Pinopsida > Cupressales > Cupressaceae > Chamaecyparis > Chamaecyparis obtusa. Next base: position 702,198 of record BSBK01001575.1, read on the forward strand.
CGTAGTAGCATCTACAGAGAAGAATATACAACATGAGGGCAGCCACTGTAAAGAGAACATGATAATGTACACTCATTGTATGTGTACATTATCATGTTGTCTTTACAGTGACTGACCTCATTCAAGTGGCAATTACACAAGGGACAGTCACTGTGAGATGTCCTCATTTGTGACAAGGACAGTCACACATGAGGATATCTCACAGTGACTGTCCCTTGTGTAAGCCACTTGAAGGTATTGCTATTCAACCACATTTATGGGCCCGTTTGGACCATGGCACATAGTAGCATCTACAGAGAAGAATATCCCAAGTGTAACAAGTTGTAAGAATATACCAACAGTTCTAAGAAGTTCCCTAGCACATAGTAGCATCTTCTAATTGTCTATACCACTTCACAAGGTATTGTTTGCACACATTGTTTTTGGTTCTTTTGATGACCCTTGTTTTGAAATTGCTATTAGGCCTTGTAGCTTATATGTTTTGATTGCTAGAGAGCTTCTAAAGCTAAGCAAGAAGACCATTGCACGAGTTATAGCCGCGCGCTCAGGTTTGAAAATTGTATATTTTTTAATCTAATGTATATTTTAACTAGACTTTTAGCTTATTTTTGCTGTATATTTTAATCTAAAGGGAATCATGGATGTGAACTTGAAAGAATTTTGTACTTAGTTCTTATGGAGAGAATAGTAGTAGTTTACGGTCTAATATCAAATAGAGTTTTCCAATTACAGAAAGTTAATGAATTCTAATAGCTTATATGTTTTGATTGCTGGAGAGCTTCTAGAGCTAAGCAAGAAGACCATTTCACGAGTTATAGCCGCGCGCTCAGGTTTGAAAATTGTATATATTTTAATCTAATGTATATTTTAATCCTTTTGCCATGTCATGTAATATGTCTTGCCTTGTAGCTTATATGTTTTGAAATTGCTGTTAGGCCTTGTAGCTTATATGTTTTGATTGCTAGAGAGCTTCTAGAGCTAAGCAAGAAGACCATTGCACTAGTCGTAGCCGCGCGCTCAGGCATGAAAATTGTATATTTTTTAATCTAATGTATATTTTAACTAGACTTTTAAAATATTAAAGGATTTAACTAGGTCTAAGAAGATTTGTGTACTTTGACAATTTTGCTTAGTCACTGAAAGTTGTAGACCGAAGTTTTCATAGCCCAATTTTTGCTTCCTGTGAAGAACGATCATGTCAGATAATATAAGTGAAGAACAAAATAGGGAGACAATCGCTAGATTGTGGTCTAACTTGAAAAGAAAAGGTGATGGAAAATGTTATTGTCCCTGCAAAATTTGTAAGGGCTTAAACCGTAGAAGATTGCTAATCAAAACAGTTAAGAGACATTGTAGGGAGAATGGTCACATTGAAGGGGGGCATGACTATCATCCACTGGTAAGTTGTTCATTATATCATTTTAACAATTTATATACATATGAAATCACTTGATGATGAGTTGAAGATCATGGTTTATTTATGTTAATCAATTTTATATAGGTTGATCTCCCCAGGGAAGTACATGATATGGAGGAACATGGGGGTACGAATATCCAAGGTGAAGATAATGATCCCATGGAAGATGACGATCATGCGCCAGAAAACACAATTGAAGATGATGGTATAAATACATTGATCCATGACACATTTAGTCCAAGCGGATCTGATCATGATGATGATGATAGCCTTGATGTACCTCTACTTGAGAAGGCATACGAGCCCCTATACAAAGACTCCCAAACAACTCTTCTCTCTGCTGTATTGTTGTTGTTGAACTTGAAGGTTATGAATGGTTTATCCAACATAACAATGTCACGTATGTTAAGGTATGTCATATATGTCTTTATAGTTAACAAAGGGTGAATAATTTACCACTAATATTGTTTATATTAACAACTTATATTTTTTGTTGTAGATTGATAGGCGAGTTTTTGTTACCACCATCAAATATTCTACCTCGCTCATATCAAGAATTATCTGCTATTATGAAAGATATTGGAATGGAGTATCAAGCAATACATGGTTGTCCCAATGATCATATTATATATTATAAAGAACATGAATTTGCAACACAATGCCCTGTATGTCATACGAGTAGATATCGAATAGATCGAATAACAAAAAAGGTGCCTCACAAGGTTCTTCGTTACATCCCCATTATTCCACGGATGCGACAATTATTCAGGTGTACTAGCTTGGCACAATTTATGGATTACCATGCACGCAATAGAAGTCGAGATGACATTATTCGAATCCCTGCAGATGGTTCGGCATTTATGCACATAGAGGAAAAGTGGCAACACTTCAAAGAAGAACCTCGTAATCTCAGGCTTTCATTGGCAGTGGATGGTGTCAATCCATTTGGAGAGATGAGATCTGTTTGCTCGGTGTGGCCTATTTTTGTTATCAACAATAACATTCCTCCGTGGATGTCAATAAAGAGGGAGCACATTATGTTGGCAATGATTGTTCCAGGTATTTTATCATTTGATAGTTATTAATTTACATGTACTTACAAATCTTACAGTAAAATGGTCACAATAATTATGTAATGTTACTGTTCATTCAAGTAGGTAAATATCAAGTTAAAGATATGAATGTATATATTGAGCCTCTTATTGACGAGTTGGTGGAGTTATGGAACAGTGTCACTATGTATGACGTGTCTAGACCAATAGGACAAAGACAATTTCAATTCCATGCAATACTTGTATGGACAATACATGATGCCCCAGGGCTAACACATTTTTGTGGTATGTTATAGTGAATTCAAGTTGCGCATGATAATTCTAATTATAAAAATCAACATATTTAATAATCCAATTATATCATTATCTTGTAGGTCTTCAAACAAAGGGAAAATTTGCATGTCCAGTTTGTGGTCCAAAGATGAAATCTCGTCATTCAAAAAGTTTAGGAAAGCATGTGTTTGATGAGTACAGACACTTCCTCCATAGGAATCATAAGTATCGAAGTATGGAAAAACATCTTTTCAATGGGAAAGAAGAGACTACATCAAAGCCACGAAGAATGACACCTCGCCTATGGAAGTTGGAATCTAATAGAATTAATCATCGAGGTAATGTCGTTCCACTTAATGGTTTATGTTTGTAATTTATATATTTCTATTGTGATTTTTGTTTACTAATTATGTAATTGATGATCGTGAAGGTCGTCAAGGCACTACTGACAACCTTCCAAAGGGACTAAAAAGCTATCCTAGATAATTTAGTAGGTTGCCCTACTACGAGGACCTACAAATTGTGCATTTGTTTGATCTTATGCATGTTGGAAAGAATATAACAGAGACATTATGGAAAATACTGGATGGAAGGCGTGACAAAGAAAAAAATGTCAAAATTTGTAATGACATTCATGAATCCAATCATGCACTGAAGAATTTCATTCACTCAAATAGCAATAGAGATCAGATTAATATAAGTTCCCTTCCTTGGTTATTAACGGAGCAACAAAGTGATGCCATAAAAGAAGTCATACGAAAAATTCGATTTCCCACAGGATTTGCTGGGAACATAAGCAATCTCATATCAAAGAAAAGTGAATTTGGGCCAGGGCTCAAAACGCATGATTGGCATACTTTCATCAAGGTAAGTTATGTTCTTCTGTATTTACAATATATTCATAAACTACGTGTACTATTCATTATGTTATGTTAGAAAATAATGAAATGATTTGTTTATAATTACTGCAGTACGTGCTACCTCTATCTCTCCCAGAGAACTTCAACAATAACATCAAACAAGTGATATATGATCTTGGAAAATACATGAGGTAAGCAGTAATATCTGTTCAATTTGTTGTATATATTTATTATATTCGCGATTTGTTTTTCTTGCTATGTAATCTATTGTATATTATTTTGTAAAGTCTCGTATTTATATATTTTTTGTGACTTGAATCTCTTAATGTAGGTGGTTGTCATCTAAAGAAATCCATAAAGAAGATATAAACTATTGGAAGAGAAGAATTCCTCATTTATTGTGTGAAATGCAAAAGTGTCTACCTCCAACTTTTTTCAATGCATAAGAACACTACCTCATACACCAAGTTGAGGAGATTGAATTGTGTGGACCTGCACACACTAGGTCAATGTGGATGGTTGAGAGGCACTTGAAATATTTGAAGGCTTTGGTTCGACAAAGAGCACATCCTGAGGGTTCTATGGTAGAGGGATACATGGTATACCAGACTATGGTGTACATTACTGAATATCTTCTTAAGTTTGCTTCAAATATCCATGTAGATCGCATTTGGGATCTCGACCCTTTTAAAAAATTCAAAGGGGAGTACTTGATGGGGAAAGGTAGATTGAGGAAAGTGACAGGTAATAAATTATAAGATGTTATTGTAATAAATTATTTCTTAATCTTCAAAATAAATCGGTTTTAAGTCGTCTATTTTTTTTTTGTACAGTTGCTCGAGAGTGGGATGCACTACATTTGTATATTGCAAACAATCTTGATTGGATGACGGTATGGATTGAACGATGTCAACATTCTGGTCACACATTAACATGGGAAGGTGTATCTTCATTGGTTAAAGAAGCTCATCGTAATGGAGATTCTAATGTTACACAAAGGGAAATAGATTTAGCATATGGTTTAAGAGATTTCCAGGTACGTACAAAATTATTAATCACCCGTATGTTTATCAACTCACGATATAATAATTTTGACATGTTTCACATATTATTGCAGGTTAAACACCACAAGAGTATGTTCTGTAATGGTCAAAAATTTAGCGTCAAAGTGTTGGATGACACGAAGAAAACTTGTGATTCTGGAATAACTGTAGTCTTTCAAGTGACTAATATTTCATCTAGAAATGACTTAGATCCTCAAGAGTCTAAAAATTAATACTATGGAATTTTGGATGATATACTTGAGTGCGACTTTAGTTCCTTCAAATTAGTACTCTTCGTTGTCAAATGGTACAGGCTACGACTTAATCCAAATGATCCTAATAGAACTGTTATTGAACATGATAATGGATTTACAATGGTTAATACAAGGTTGTTTGAGCCAGTTGGGGATGAGCCCTATGTTCTTCCAAGCCAATGTGAGCAGGTATTTTACTCAGAGGTTTCACATAAACCGGGTTGGTCATTTGTTGTTAGACATGAACCGAGAGGAAGGCCGATAAAGTATAATGCGATGGAAGAAGAAGATACCGAAGAAGTAGAAGATGATGTAGATGATGATCACGATCGACAATTATTGGATGATGTTCCTAAGACAAATTTTCATGAAGAAGAAGAAGAAGATGATGACGATGATGTTGCTACTGATGATGATGATGAAGATGATTTTGATGTTGATGATGATGATGTTGATGATGACGACAACGACGACAATGACGACGATGACGACGACGATGATGACGACGATGACGAGGATGATGATGATGATGATGATGATGATGATGATGATGATGAGGATGATGATGATGAAATTTAAAGGTATGCCATCAATCCTTAATGTATTTAATATTCATTTCTTGATAGAAATATATTTGTCTTAAATGGTTACATAGTTTATTCATTATCTATTTAAAAGCTACAAGTTTCAACTACAAATAGAATACTGCTAATCTAAATTAACTATTAATCTAAATTAATTAAATAAAACTATTTAAAACACATATTAATGTGAGCCTGATTTAAGTGTTATAATGTGTACGTTTTAATGTTTTTAATTTTTATGTGATGCTTATGATGGATGTGATTATGATTATGATGTGATTATGATTATGATGTGATTATGCTCACGATAATTGAATTACATTTGCAGGAAATTGAACCCCTTTCAAGAGCATCCCACACAGTCTCATGGATTGACAGGTATAAGTCAATACACCTTATAGAAAGTCTATTTAATACACTTATCAATAGTAAGATTGATGTCTTCTAAGATCTCTCCCATTTGCAGGTACCAGCAAATAGGTATTTGTCAGAAGTGTCTTCCTCGAGTGAGGGAAATATAGGAATAGAAGAGGAAAGTGAGACATGCAGTTTATCTAGAATAGGGAGATTAACTAGAGGTCAAAGGACTAGAAGGAAATTCAATAAACACATGAAATTTTTCCTTGCTCAAGGGGGGTCATGTTCTTATGATGATGAGATGAAAGGCGACATCGAGGTGCCCTTGAGGTACCAACATCTACAGAAACATTGGGTACCCAAGGAACTTCCTCCAATAAACACTGATTTTTGTGTTAATGAGAGGATATATCGCATAGCACCATCATCATTACATGGTTTGGGCCTATTTTCTATGGATGGCATAAAGGTGTCTTACAACAAAGTTTCTGAATTGATGGAGTATGTTGGACCATGTTACGATTACAAAAGTTGGATGCATATTGTTCAATATAAAAAAAGTATGCGTAGGTATGCACTCTCGGCAAATTATATACAACATCAAGACAATAATCAAAGTAAAAGTGTGGCTATATACATTGATGGAAGGCCAAAAGCAACAGGGAATATTGTGGGTTTTATAAATAGTACACGACCTGGGTCAACTATAAAGCAACCCAATTGCATATTTGAGGTGTGCGAGGGAAATCGTGTATTTATCTGTGCGATAAAATCAATACGTGCAGGGGAAGAGCTGCTTATTGATTACAATTTGAACCGCATAGATACAAACGAGGCTACTATCATGGGGGTGGTACATACTATTAAACCAACTTCTAATCAATGACTCCAACATACCATTTAGTTATTAAATTTTTGGCTAACATTTTTATACTTGATCTTTGACACAGGAGCACAATATGGAGCAACCGCCCGAAGGTGATGGTGACAATATTCCTAGCTCATCTACACATGAGCAGGTAAAACTCATTGTAATTGTGCAAACTAGATAGAAGCAAAATGTTATTTTTTTTAATGTTATTTTCTTCATTGTTTTGGAGTAATTTTGATAATACTAATACTATTGTTGTCACAGAGGGCCGGTGGTCGGAGAGAGGGAAAGCAACTTGCAGTCCCTCAGGAGTCCCCCCTTGTGGACCCTTTTTTTATTGATTTAGCAGAGACCGATGACCCGATCGGTTCCATTAAAAAGCTGCTAAAGAAAATTGGGAAAGAACTTCTACGTTTGGTATCCATACATCCTCAGACTCAGGAAATAAAAGACAGGGCAGCTGAGTTGTTGCGCACTTCTGAAAACTTTAAAGTAAGTATTAATGAAATTTTTAATTATTACAAGAGTTCAATAATGGTTTTTATGTTATGCTCTTTTATGACATTAATTAAAATATGGATGCATTGTCTTTACAGAGTTATTTGCATAATTTTGAACCCCATTCCCATGATGAGGCCGGTATTGCAAGTGGTTCAGGTAGATCACATGTTCCATTCCCCACTTGTGTTTTCCACTGAATATATATAGGAATGATCATAATCATTGACAATACATGCTCGAACAATCTTTTTTTTTAATGCTCTAACAATCTTGTCCATGCTAGTCCACGTGTTCTATATTTATGCATGCTCTAACAATTTTATTCTTCAGCTCCTTTCCATGATGATATGACAATGCCGCCTCCATCCAGGACAACCACAAATGTCTTGCCGACTGCCATGTCAACAACACACAGCCTAAATGCACCAACTGTTGCACCATCTACTGGTACACAAATCCCTCTTTTTCTCTCTTTTGTTATGTGTTTAAGTATTATGTGTTTACGATGTAGATCCCTTGATTGTGTTTGTGCCATGGGTGCTCTGCACCAATTTATTTCCCTTGAGGTATTATTTCTTGGAGGCATTTGATAATGGTTTTTATTTTTTGCAATAGGAGATGCAACAAGTCCCGATGCAACATCATTTCCTAGATGTTCCCGTGTTCCTAGTACGGGAACGGTGAAGGATTGCGTATTGATCATCAGCGACGATGAAGGCATTCCCTTAAAAGTATCCAAACTTCCAGGTACTTTAAAGTTATTATTATTCTATAGTGATATAATAGTAATTTAGTTTTTGATCACTCTTCATCGACTAATGATCCCATGATTATTTTGTAGGGAATGATATTTTTTGGCGAAAACTTGGTGACGAGTGTTTGCAGATATTAGGGCCCACCATACGTACATGGTGGAACATCATATCCTAACTAAAACCCCAAACCACTATTTTGATTTCATATCATTGCTAGAATAGTTTTCCTTTTCATCAATTTCTTGAACTATATTAAAGGTAGCTTCTCTTCATTTATGAGTCTAACATGTTTTTTTTTACTTAAAAAGTTGAAGGATGATCTTGTACATAGTATGACCCAGCTTTTTGGACCTCGTGCATTCGAGAGAAACAAGCTCCTTGAAAGAGCTGGTTTATGTTTGAAGTATATTAGGGACCAGTACAGGAAATATTTAGAGGTTAACCCAAGGCACGAGCGTCCGCCCTGTGTTCTTGAGGCTGAGTGGCAGGGTTTGATTTTGGATGGAAAGTATAAAGCCGACATGAAAAAAGGAATTACGCCAGTAGAGAGTAGAGCAAGGTATGTGATACTTTTGAGAATGTAATTATGTACTAATTAACCTCTAAATTTTTCCTGTACTGGTCTCTAACATATTTCAAATTTTTCATAGATTGCCTGACACATCAAAGGCAACAAAGGCAAGATTAGAAAAGCACGGGACACACAAGCTCAAATCTGGTGGTTTTTCCAAACTTCAAGCACGAGTTGTAAGTATTAGTAAATGAAAACTTGTATCAATTTTTTTATATATTGCAAGGAAATTTTTTTTGATCAAACAATGCAAGTAAAATTCACCATACCAAGAAAAAATGTAGGGGTCAGAGTTCAATAGATGCCTCACAGAAGAGGACAAGAGAATTGGCTTCCAACAAGGCTATAGAGCCGTGGCTGAATGGCTACGAGCTGAAATCAGTGTGCAAGGTTCAAATAATGATGCATCTGAGCCACAGGTAAATAAGCTAAATGAAATTTATTTCAAATTGAATACTTTACCAATTAGTCTATTTGATGTTAAGTTCTAATATAAAGTGAGTATATCTGTTTTAAGAAAGCAATGATAACAATGTGTAGGATATTGGAATGCAGCCTGACAATCCTTCTACACAATCTATGCATAATGAAGGTTCGCATGATGTGCATCCTAGTGGTGGAGGTATACATTTGCTATTAAAAATTTTATATGTAATTACAATTGGTGTTTGGATTAATGTAACATTTTGTATAGCAACTGTAGAGGATCGAGGGGTCGGTGCTCATGAGCATGTTGAGGTTGAGTCTAGACAAAATGATGTGGCCAGATCAGGTAATTAAAGAGCGCCACAGTTATGTTCTTTAAAATAATTAAATACTTGTAACAATTATAATTAAATATTTTAAATTTAACTCTTTTATTTGTTATTGTAGAGGACCCCCCTTTGCAGCAGCATAGGAATTTGAGATCATCAAGAATAGAGAACAAAACAATTGATGAGGGGGGTATTGATGATAACACTGATGCTCCTCTTAGAGCTTACATAGAAAAAAAAATTAGAAAGAGAAAAAAGAAATGATTGTCATCTAAATACCTTAATTGATAATGACTGAATTTTATGTCTCAATGAATTTAATTATGTGCTAATGAATGTTCATGAATTATGTGTTTATTTTCATATTGATGAATGTTGCGTGTTAACTAATCTAATGTGTTAATGAATGTTATCATGTGATATTGATTGAATGTTACATTTTATTAATAATTGAAAGAATGAATGAATGTTAGATGTTAACGGGGAATGTAGAGTGATGTTAGGGGGAGGGGGGTGGGGCCAAATGAGCTTCCACCTTCACGTGGTTGGCCCTGTTTAGTAGAGAATATTAAACTATATTCTGGAAACAAAGTGAAGCTCAATAAGATACTAAATGAGTCAAAATGGTTATCAAGGTCCTCTATCCATAAGATACTTGTAGTCAAAATGGTTATTAATAAGATACTTGTAGTCAAAATGGTTATCTAGGTCCTCTATCCATTCCATAAGTTCTTCACCATTCAAACTTCCTCCATAACAAGGAATGTGCTCTAGGTTAGTCATGAAGCCTAGCATGGACTCTCTGTCAGATAGAGCCACTATTTCAGAGCCTTTTCTGTGCATTTCCTTCAAGCACTGTATAGTGTGCGGATGTGAAAGGGAGGGCAGACCAGTGTGGAAGTTAGAGTATTTATATCTTATGCTTTGAGAGTTTATTTGGTAGATTCAAGACACCTTATATCAAAGTTATTCCTTTTTCTTATCTGTTGTTCTGTCAAACCCTCATTTTTTGGGTTATTGCATTCAAATGGCCTTAACTTGCAAATAAACCATAGGATATCCTCTGTTCTTTGTAAAATGCAAGTTAAGGGGGTTTATTTTCATATTTTAAAAGCTTTGGAACAGGATACTAAGCCAGAGAATTTCAAGAGCAAGCCCTAGGTCAAGAATCTCAATGTTCTTGACTAGGAGTTGATGGATTATGCAAGATCAGAGGGTAGCGGCAAGTAAAGGACCTCAAACCTTGTTGAATCTAGATCTTTAGAGCATGGTGGACATCTTCAAACTCTGATCTTGGTTTCATGCACCCATTTTCAATGCCTTGTTTTGGAACCCACACCCAAAGGCATGCATTAGGTTTGCAGACTCAATAAGGACATTGATATGCTGGAGTGGAGTCAGGGTCTGGGAGTTGGAGGATTGTTAGAACATCAAAAAGGGTACTCAAAAAACATATAAGTTCATAAGGTCCTTTGTCAAATTGAAGAGTTATTGCTGCAGAACAGGTTTTGGAGACCTACTAGAGTCACTAGGTCTATTTGGACCCGTTTGGACCACGACACACAGTAGCATCTACAGAGAAGAAGTTTGGTATGCAATGGTCTTGAAACCTCCTGAGAAATTCTTGGTATGCATTTGTGTGGTGCAAAAGCTTCGTTGAAAGAGAAAAAGAAGAAAAGAATAGAAATGATTTTTTTTCTTTTTATGTCATATACTGTAACCAGCTACTTATAACTTGCAAAAATTATTATAACCATTTGAAATTGAAACTTAGTTTAATGTGAAACTGAGAACTACTTTATTAGAGCTTTTTGTGATTTAGATTCAGACATCAAGAACATTGTTTGCCTAATATTGTGATTAATGTTTATTTATTAATATCTCATACTGACAAACAATTGATAATTGTAGGGAAAACGTCATTGGGGGTCTTTGAGGATCCACCAGAAGCCAAGGAGAAAATGTATTCAAATGCTAAAGATGGTGTAACAGTCCTTACAGCTGTTGAACCTTGCTATGTAGATCATCTCCGATTCTCCAAGTTCAACAGTACTGTGGTATTCCTTTGGATACTTCTAATGGTAAATTTCAGACATCAAGTTCTTTTCGTATGAAACTACTACATTTGTAATCTGTAGTTTTAAACTTTTAGTTTATAAATGTTCATCAGCTTTAGTTCGTATGCTGCCATTTCAAGTATGATTAATGAAGTTACCTTTATCACAGGATGAAAGTGAGCAGTCAGCATACTGGTACGGAGCTGGCAGCATTGATACGGTGACTAGGGCATCGTTTAATGGTGGTATTGTGTTTTCCCGTATTTAGGGCATCGGCCTTTTGAAGCATTGCCTTCATCTTTCTTAAGTCTGAGTTTTAAGTTTGTTTATCTCTCTCGGCGCTGTTGAAAATACAAATGACAACGTTCTTGTTTGTTTTTCCCTTATATCCCGATGTGATTTCGCGGAGGGTTACGGCGCTGTTGAAAACACAAATGAAAACACAAATCCCGTGTGTAATTGCCACTTGAAGGAGGACAGTCACTGTAAAGACAACATGATAATGTACACTTACAGTGAGTGTACATTATCATGTTGTCTTTAGAGTGACTATCCTCATTTGTTGAAGAAGAAAAGCATTAATGTGGCTGAATAGCAATACATTCAAGTGGCAATCACACAAGGGACAGTCACTGTGAGATGTCCTCATTTGTGACTGTCCTTATAGTGAGTGTACATTATCATGTTGTCTTTAGAGTGACTGTCCTCATTTGTTGAAGAAGAAAAGCATTAATGTGGTTCAATAGCAATACATTCAAGTGGAAATTACACAAGGGACAATCGATCACTGTCAGATGTCCTCATGTGTGACTATCCTTGTCACAAATGAGGACATCTCACAATGACTGTCCCTTGTGTAATTCAAGTGGCAATTACACAAGGGACAGTCACTGTGAGATGTCCTCATTTGTGACTGTCCTTACAATGAGTGTACATTATCATGTTGTCTTTAGAGTGACTGTCCTCATTTGTTGAAGAAGAAAAGCATTAATGTGGTTCAATAGCAATACATTCAAGTGGCAATTACACAAGGGACAATCGATCACTGTGAGATGTCCTCATGTGTGACTATCCTTGTCACAAATGAGGACATCTCACAATGACTGTCCCTTCTGTAATTGCCACTTGAATGAGGACAGTCACTGTAAAGACAACATGATAATGTACACATACAATGAGTGTACATTATCATGTTGTCTTTACAGTGGCTGCCCTCATGTTGTATATTCTTCTCTGTAGATGCTACTATGTGCTAGGGAACTTCTTAGAACTGTTGGTATATTCTTACAACTTGTTACACCTGGGATATTCTTCTCTGTAGATGCTATTGTGTGCCGTGGTCCAAACAGGCCCATAAATGTGGTTGAATAGCAATACATTCAAGTGGCAATTACACAAGGGACAGTCACTGTGAGATGTCCTCATGTGTGACTGTCCTTGTCACAAATGAGGACAGCTCACAGTGACTGTCCCTTGTGTAATTGCCACTTGAAGGAAAAAAGCATTAATGTGGTTCAATAGCAATGTATTCAAGTGGAAATTACACAAGGGATAATCACTTTGAGATTTCCTCATTTGTGACTATCCTTACAGTGAGTGTACATTATCATGTTGTCTTTACAGTGACTGTCCTCATTTGTTGAAGGAAAAAAGCATTAATGTGGTTCAATAGTGATGCAGAGTAGTCAGGGCTTTTAGAATATACAAATATACATCCTTAACTCTCATTCCACCAAGGAAGAAGGAATTCCAATGGTTGAAACGTGAGTTAAGGTCTTTACATCAGTCAAACCCTGAAAATGAGGGTTTGTAAACAATGCATAGAAAATTTGAAATAACTTAGATATAAAACAAAGAGAATCAATCAAACCAACTTCCAAAGCATCAGATGTCACTATTACAACTTCCAGGAAAATTTTATCATCCAACCACCATCCGTACAGCTGTACAGAGTTCATTTTTCACCAGAAATGCACTAAAACAGGGTTATTTTTATTTTTTATGAAAGCAAAATGATTACAATACTAGTTCTCTATCTGTCTTCGACCATTTGAAGCCTAAAATAGGCTCTCCAAACGTTGGTTCAACCATCTAGGTGGTTAGAAAAGTTTATCCAACAAATGTCAACTTTGCTAAGCAACTTTTAAAGTTGCATTACAACTTTGCAAACAACTTTGCCGAGAAGGTTAAAAATGTGTTGTGAAACTTTAGGAACCTTATTAAAGTTATTTTGGACCTTCAAACTTCTTAACAACATCTAAAAGACACCTAATAAACACTTACTATGCTCATTTCATCCAAGGACTCAAAAGATGCCCAAGGTTTATAAGTCACCAAGGGGTCTTGTGTCCAACAAGTGGATGTTTATAAGGAGATAAAATCAATCCTTAATATTTATTACAAACCAAGAAAACATCTAAAACTCATATTCTAATTTATTGTCATTCAAAAAGACTCTGATTTGTCATTCAAAAAGACTCTGATTTGTCAATCAAAAGGACCTTTCACCAGTCAATCCTTCAAAGCTCCAAGGTGAAAATCTTATGTTCCAATTGATAGGATTTGACTCCTTGGCTTCATGGCAACTTCCTTCAATCATGGTGTCTTTGGCTTGCATTAGGGATGCCCCTGCATCAAATAGCAATGCATTCAAGTGGCAATTACACAAGGGACAGTACATGCCCATTAAAGTTGGTGTTTTGTTATCCAGCATGACAATGGAGACAACATACTCTGTGTCAATTTTACTAATCAAATTTCCCTCCGCCAGGCAAAGCAACAATCTGGGTATGATAAGGTGAAATTTTGTAGTCCTTTTGGGTATGATAACAGTTCCAGTTTCCAATAAGATGGTTCATTTTTATAATCTAGCTTCAATTTCTCTTGTGAAAATCTTTTTTTCATTTTATGGGTGGTAAAATATAATTATTATGCTAGAGGTGTGTACTTATGGATGATAATTAAACAAAATGATAAGATTTAAGACTCTTGTTTTTTTTTTAAATAGCAATTTAAGTTTCCTTCTATTATAAATTACTGTTTTTCTATTTTTTAATGTATCTTTCCAGATCTTTTATATCAATTTTATTTATGAAATATAAATATATTAATAATGTTTTAGTGTTTTTAGGATTAGTTTATATCAATTCTATGTATCATCATTCGTCATTCAATTGTCAGTATTATTAATTTAGACTGTGCAATTGTAGAACTACTCGAATATGGGTTGGATGGATACTCAAGCAGGGGAACCCTCCTCAAATATCTCAAGCAGTGAACTTGGAAAAATGTGTCCTGAAGGAACCCTTTCCATCAGAGAGATAAAAGTACAAACAAGTAAAAGAAGCAGGCTCTGCAAATATGTTTTTGAGAAGAAAAATGATAGATTATTCGAGTATGGTTCATGAGGTATATCTAAAAAGACATTTTTTTTCTTATTATAATAAAAGAGGAAGTTGTGAATGTCAAAGTTGAGTGAAACAAAAATTATTTTCATCAAATTTTGTTAGGCTTGCTTTTGGGAATAGTTTCTTACAATATTGCTATTAAGATTTTTATTGTGTAGTTTTTAGATTAGGTTTATAAAATTATATTTCATGAGTAGTGATTCATATTAATCAATTAACGATACTTTTGGAAGGTATTTTCAATGTGTCAAATTTTGATATTTTTACAAGAATTAGATTGTGTAATTTTTTTAATTAAAGTCATTGACTCATATTTCATAAATAATAGTTCTCATGAATCCATCTCTTATAAGATTGAATAGTCTATTTAGGAAGTATTTCTGATAGTATGTCAAATTATGATATTACTATTACCATTAGATTGCATGGCTTTGAAGTCAACCTCGTTGACCCATATTCTTCTCTGTAGATGCTACTATGTGCTAGGGAACTTCTTATAACTGTTGGTATATTCTTACAACTTGTTACACCTGGGATATTCTTCTCTGTAGATGCTACTATGTGCCGCGGTCCAAACGGGCCCATAAATGTGGTTGAATAGCAATACATTCAAGTGGCAATTACACAAGGGACAGTCACTGTGAGATGTCCTCATGTGTGACTGTCCTTGTCACAAATGAGGACATCTCACAATGACTGTCCCTTGTGTAATTTCCACTTGAATGAGGACAGTCACTGTAAAGACAACATGATAATGTACACATACAATGAGTGTACATTATCATGTTGTCTTTACAGTGGCTGCCCTCATGTTGTATATTCTTCTCTGTAGATGCTACTACGTGCTAGGGAACTTCTTAGAACTGTTGGTATATTCTTACAACTTGTTACACCTGGGATATTCTTCTCTGTAGATGCTACTGTGTGCTGTGGTCCAAACGGGCCCATAAATGTGGTTGAATAGCAATACATTCAAGTGGCAATTACACAAGGGACAGTCACTGTGAGATGTCCTCATGTGTGACTATCCTTGTCACAAATGAGGACATCTCACAGTGACTGTCCCTTGTGTAATTGCCACTTGAATGAGGACAGTCACTGTAAAGACAACATGATAATGTACACAAGTACCGTGAAGGTAGTTGCAAGTTACGGCTGTTTCATTGCATACCTGAAACAATGAAGATGTTACGGTCCACAAAATGTTTGTGCTTGAAAGATGAACAAATAAAATTAAACTTCTAAATAACCAAAGCCGCTAACAATAAATTCAACACAGATATGTCCTCATTTCTGGGTATTTTAGCTCTGTAACAGCTGAATACCAGATTACATAATAATGACAAAAGAAAAATAAACCCAACGTACTCAAAAATTGTAGCTGTGATTTCGCGGAGGGAATCTCTCTCGGCACTGTTGAAAATACAAATGACAACGTTTCTCTACATTATCATGTTGCCTTTACAGTGACTATCCCTTGTGTAATTGCCACTTGAAGGAGGACAGTCACTGTAAAGACAACATGATAATGTACACTTACAGCCCGTGTACATTATCATGTTGTCTTTAGAGTGACTATCCTCATTTGTTGAAGAAGAAAAGCTTTAATGTGGCTGAAAGCAATACATTCAAGTGGAAATTACACAAGGGACAGTCACTGTGAGATGTCCTCATTTGTGACTATCCTTACAGTGAGTGTACATTATCATGTTGTCTTTATAGTGAGTGTCCTCATTTGTTGAAGGAAAAAAGCATTAATGTGGTTCATTAGCAATGTATTCCCAGCATCTGTACCTGCATCTCTCTTATATACTACAAGTTGCTTGCCATCAGAAATTGCAGTTCCCTCACGTGACATTGATGGTGAAGTGTTCTTTTCAAAACCATCATCTGTGGTTACCAATGCTCCTGTTTTAGGCAATAAGTTTGTTGCATTCCATGAGCCATTGGTCAAGTTTCTTCTACGAGCTTCTGATGCCTCAAAATCTAAGCAACGCCTACGCATGCCTCGTTGTGGTTGATTATCATTCTGTACATGAATTATAATGAGTAATCAGTTTTGGGCCTTGGAATCTTGTATGTAACATGCACAGGCATTTCATGGCTAAATGAATCTATTTTAAAAGCATCAACTTTTCTTACATGATGCTGGATACATAAGTAGAACAAGCGTATATCAAATTGGAAGCAATCAGAACTCCACAATGACATATTATTTAGAGTACTCTTCAGTTTAAGTAATAATGCATATATTGACACTGTAAAGACAACATGATAATGTACACTCACTGTAAAGACAACATGATAATGTACACTCACTGTAAGGACAGTCACAAATGAGGACATCTCACAGTGACTGTCCCTAGTGTAATTGCCACTTGAATGTATTGCTATTCAGCCACATTAATGCTTTTCTTCTTCAACAAATGAGGATAGTCACTGTAAAGACAACATGATAATGTACACTCACAGTGAGTGTACATTATCATGTTGTCTTTACAGTGACTATCCTCATTTGTTGAAGAAGAAAATCATTAATGTGGCTGAATAGCAATACATTCAAGTGGCAATTACACAAGGGACAGTCACTGTGAGATGTCCTCATTTGTGACTATCCTTACAGTGAGTGTACATTATCATGTTGTCTTTACAGTGGCTGTCCTCATTTGTTGAAAGAAAAAAGCATTAATGTGGTTCATTAGCAATGTATTAAATAATTTATTTTTTTTTAATCCACCCACGGGCGTCGCAATTGCGACGGCAACCCGTCGTAATGCGATGCAGGCGCCCGTCGCAATTGCTTGGGAGGCTCGTCGCGATTGTGACGGCCCTCCGAAGCCATGCGACGGGGGGGTGACGCCCATGCCACTAACAAATCTTAGTCACATTGCGACGGGATATGTGTCGCAATTGCGACGGCTACCCATATACGTCGCAATTTGCGACTAAAAAATAGCGATGTCTATGGGTGTTGCTATTGCGACACATAGCTGTCGCAATTGCGACACATAGCCATCGCAAAATGCCCCCAAATGTATTAGTGACATCTTATATGTTTATATGTGATGGTTTTCTTCCTTGAATTAATGATGCGGCATTGAGGTTTTGCAAGTGGAAGGACCATGGAAATGTTCAGGGAAACCACATTGAATGCATGTGCTAATAGTAAAGCCAAGGCCTCGTCTATTGAAGAGACCAGGGCCTCGTTGTGAAGTGTTTTATTTGTAACCGTAATGTGAATGTATGTGTAGGAATGTTAAGTGTTGTAATATTGTGGACATACCTTAATTGTGATGTTAATTATGTGAGTGTCACTTAACACTAGATTTGTATGTTAACTAAGGTATGTCATGTGGTTGGAGTGTGAGTGCAAGTTTTAGAAGCTTCTTCGGGGGGGGAAATCCAAAATGCATCCACTTGTCATAGGACCCCAAAGTGAAGTCACATCTTACTTTTTCTTGCATACACTTAACCATGGTTTTTGGAGGGTTAAATGGGACCCTAGGGGGTAGTTTCATGCTTTTTGAGGTAGCCCATTCCATTTAGCCATGGGTTAGGGGTATTTTTAGCAGGTTAGGAGCCCAATATTGACTTTTTGACCCCTTCAAAAGTGCCTTTTTGAATTTGAGCGAAAATGCAAGTTTGAATGTGGTCCAAGATTGTCCTCTCTTAATTTTGGACCAATCTTAGGTTTCCACTTCCATGGAACACCTTTTTGGGTGTAAGGGGTTGTGTAAGACTTTGGGAAGACCAACCAATGGCATGGGGTTCCATCTTCCTAGGATTTTGGGGATTAAGTTGGAGGCCATTTTAGAGGGGACTTGAGGAAACAATGGGTTTGTTCACCCACTCTCTACCTTTAGAGACCACTAAACTTGAACAAGGAAAAAGCTAGGGATAGAAGAAGGAAAAGGCACAAAACTTCACCATTTTTGCATTGGATCATAGGTTGGAGGATCTTGCCCTTCATCTCACTCTTTGTTGTAGTAGAATCTTGTAGTGGTAGTAATTTGTTAAGTGTTTTAGCTCCCCATGGTTGGTCATGGTGAGAGCATGAAATGGTATTTGTGTTTTCTTTTGTGATATGATTTTGGGTTGTTTACTCTTGGCTCAATCACCCTTGGGAGGGAAGAGAAACCAAGAGGGGGTGTGGGGATGGAGGCAACTCCATGTGCAGAGTCTCCTCCATGTGTGGGGAAGGATGAGCTTGGGTGTGTTGTCCCCAAGTAGCCTTTGCATTTTTAGCCCAAGGGGCATTTTTGGGGGGCATAAGGAGGGATTTGGCCTTGTGTGCCATTGATATGAGATACATTGTTATTGTGGTCCATGTGTGGCCCTTGATATTGTTTATTGTGGTCCATGTGTGGCCTTATTTTGGCATTAGCTTCTCCATGGGTTGCCCACCCTCACCCCATTAAAGGATCAGGTTAGATCCTATGATTTATCCTTGAGGGAATTTGGGTTTTTGTGGAATGTAAGTATGTTTTGTGTGAGTGTTTGAATGTGCCCCATTCTTTGTGGTTTCCCCTAGCTCGGGGGTGGCCTCTTAGAGGCCTAGGCTGGGAGGTGAGCTCCCATGGTCTTCCTTGAAAATGGTTATATTGCAGGAAATTGGAGCATTGAAGCCTTCTTGGTAAAGTTAGGACTCTTGAAGGATTTGAAGATGTACTCATATTTGAGTTGTAATACTTTTGGTTTTGTGATTATTGTTTTTGTAAGGAAATATGGAATCCTCTTGAGCACAATGTTATTGTTATTGTGTTTGTATTGGAGACAACTCTCCAAGTCATGTATTGTAATAGGTGTTGATGAGCTTGAAAGAGTTGTATTGTGTTTAAGATTTCTTTCATTATCAATTTGTTGAAGGTTATCAACTTGCTATTGTTAATGAATAATTTGTTATTATGAAAAAGATAAGTTTATTTCATTACATGATATTGGTATAAATAGCTTATGATGAAAGAGTAGAATAGATTTCCTTCATTTCTAAATGGTATTTACAATGTATTGCAAAAGAGAAGGCTATTGGAATGAAAAGAGAGTTCTCATAACGATATCAATCTTGTTTTAGGATCAATGTATGTAGATGTATTTGATTCAAGTGATAAATCAATCCCTACTTTTCATCTTTCACCCTTGCAAATAATCTATTTACATCTCATGTTAAACTGATTGAGAAATCAATAATTCAGTTGCATATATGAGTGATAAACATTATAGCTTTAAAACATTTTATAGAAAACTTTAAGGAAATCAACTTTATTCTCTTTATCATACTAAAACATCCTATTAAATCAAGTGAATAGAGGAGAAATAAGTGGCATTATAATCTAGTCTCAAACAAGTTAAAAGAAAAACAAAGGAAGAAAAAAATTGGAAATGGAGACCTACAGATCTCTGGAATTTGTATGGGAAAATTTCCCATACAAATTCCATTGCCACAGTCAATATTATATTTTAAAAAATCTGCCAACTTATATTCAAAACTAATAAAATAATAGTGAATGACCACACTTCCATTGCTCTCCCAAAAAGAGTGGCGCAGAAGATGGGAAGGGCCTGACTTGGCAATTAATATCCTTGTTTTTAATTGGCCTTTGCACCTTCATCCATTGTACTTGACTAAGACTGCATTTATCATAAAGTTTATTTGACATGTCTTTTTATCCCTAGCCCCTACGTGAGTTGTCCTTATGCAAGTTGATTGGACTATTTTTCTTCTTTGCTAAGTCATCTTTCAACTACCCTTTATCTTATGACAAGTCTCTTGTCCCTTTGGCTGAGAGAGTTTCCACCTTGGACCATGCGCTCAACATCTCCATCACCTTGGATACTTGCGCTAGCTTTCTTTGGGATAGTCTTAAACTATGGTCAAGGCAAAGTCCTTAGGAATTTTTGGTGGGCCCCCCTAACTTACCCTTCTTTAAGCAAACTCCCCTCTCCTTTGAAGCTTGTGCAGGCCTTTGGGGGCTGAATTAATTCTTGTTTTATGGGACATGTGTTTAGGGTGTTTGGTTAGGAATGGATAGTAGGCGTTTTGGGTAGGGAGCTAGGATGTTAGTTTAGGTAGTTACTTTTTGATATTTTGTTCATTGTTTTAATTATTTATTTATTTATTCAATTAGTATGGTTTATTATTATTTGTTATTAATATATATTATTCAATTGCAATTATTAATTTCATATATTATTAATCAATATTTTATGATTTGTTAATTAGTTAATATTTATATTAATTAATCAATATATTATAATAAATAATTAATTAACATTTTTTTAAAAAAATTATAACCATTTATTAGATGGAATTGTTAATTAGGAGTTATTATAACTTAACATGTTTTGGTTTAATATAAATTACCTTTATAATTTTTAATAAATAAATTTGATATTAGCTTATGCATATCGCAATCGATGACCAATATTAATAAGAACATTATTTAAAGAATATTATAGGAAATGTTCTTATACTCTAAATAATCTATGTCGATATTAAATCAATGAATCATTCGTTAAATTCAATTAACAAAACCTCCTAATTTTGAAACCCACTTGGTATCTTTAATAAAATAAATTATGAAAATTAGACCTTCCTAGATTGTAATCTAGTTGTAGCTAGTAGGGTGACCTAATCACGAATAGTTTAATTTTAGTTAATTCTTTGCAAAGGGTCACTCTAATAACACAAATAGTGATCTGTTAACCTATTAGGAATCCTTGGATAGACCTCATTGGCATCATCAAATGCTTATCGAGAATTGTTCATCCTAACCCCTTTGAAACTCAGTTACAACTTCACCACCTTAATTGAATACTTATCAACTAGTATCCTTTTGGAAACCAACGTTGGTAAAGGTGTAGACTATGATTTTGAACCTGTTACCTGTCTTGAAAGGCTGAAACATTCAAACATTAGACTAATCTAACATGTTCATGAACTAAAAATAGCATAAGACATGAAAACAAAACCAAAGCCACCTGAAGATTGTTGCTAAAAACAAGTGCTATAGAGCAAATGTTTGATTTGCTTCAATTAGAGGGATGTGGGTGTGCTCTCAAATGCATGGAGAGGGATTTATGGTGATGCACAAATGATGAGAAAAGCTTGAAATATGAACTAAGATTAATCCATTAAGCTATTCTAAGATGTGTTAGAAAACATGAAAAACATGAAGAAATCTAACAATTAAGATGTATGCTAAGATGATCTAGCTAAAAATGCTCATGATAACAATGCAATAAATGATAAAAACTAAGCTAATAATTTTCTCTTGGAAGGAGGAGTATTTATAGGATTTCCTAAGGGCTTGGGTTAGGAGGATAGGTTAGAGTTTGGGGTAAGGTTAGGGGTTGAGTCAAGGGGATAAGGATGAAGACTTTCTAGAAGAGTCTAGGCTTTGGATGAGGATGAAGACTTTCTAG
Organism: Chamaecyparis obtusa; assembly: GCA_027943335.1. Taxonomy (NCBI): domain Eukaryota; kingdom Viridiplantae; phylum Streptophyta; class Pinopsida; order Cupressales; family Cupressaceae; genus Chamaecyparis; species Chamaecyparis obtusa. The sequence goes on from BSBK01001575.1 coordinate 724,377, forward strand.
AAGAGTCTAGGCTTTCTAAGGATAAATATGGAATTTAGGAGATAAATAAAGATTTATTTATCTCAAAAGCTTTAATGAGTTTGAGGCTCATTAGGGGAAGGGTTATCTCCTTGTGACAAGTGTCATAAGGGGATTGGGTTGAAAGATGGGAGGAATGTGCATAATTTGAGAAATGTGCCTAAGGTCAAAGGGTGTAAGAAAGGGTTGAGGGGCTTCTTAAATGCACCATAAATGTATGTAAGAGGGATAAGGAGGCCTTAAATGCCTTTAATGCATGTAAGAGAAGCCTCTAAAAGTTTTTTGACTTTGGGTCAAGCTTAGGAGTTGGCTAACCTTGTTTAGGGAATGTGACAAGGTTAGGGGGAGGATTAGGATTAGGATTAGGGGATTTTAGGATTAGGATGGGTGAAGAGGTTGGGTTGAGAAGTTTCTAGAAGAGTCTAGAGTTTTCTTAGGTTTTATGGAATAAATGTTTTATTCATTCCAAAGGCTTTTTGTTTTGGGAATATTTATTAAAATATATTTAATAAATATGAAAATTAAATATTTAATCTTAATTAAATATTTTGAGTTGAGATTAGGGTTAGAAAGGATGGGATTAGCCTTTTAATCAAAATTAAAGAAGGATTAGAAGATTTTGGAAGAGGTTAGTGGTCTCAAGGAAATTGGCCAATTTTTGGTCAAAAAATAAATTAATTATTTATTTTGGGATTTTTGGTCAATTTATTAATTAAATAATTAATAAATAAGGAGAATAATGTTTAAATAAGATTTAAACATTTTTGGGAGGGATTTCTTAATTAAATGTTTTTAATTAAGATAAAGGGATTTAATGACATAAAAATAAATAAATTAATTAAATAATTAATTAATTAACAAATGATGATGTCATCAGGGATTTTTCAAAAAATAAAAATACTTTATTTTCTAAAAGATTTTTAGGTGTCTACATTTTGCCCCTCTTTGATGCGATGCCGCAAGTGGCATGGCTTCAAAGACAAGAAAATAAGATGCCCAAGGCTAGAATTTAGAGGAATAAGGGATTGTGCCCCCTCGAGAAAATAACACAAGGAATAAACGTTGTGGAATTTTCTCGAAAGGAAACAGAGAAGGAACGACTGAGGAAGCAGGGGAGATAAATTACCAAGCTTCCAAGAGCAAAGATGGGTGAATGCAAGATGAGATGGAATGCAAAATGCAGGATGCAACTATATGAGGATGCAAGATTAATCTATATGATGCAAGATGTAGGGGATTTGGGGAAGCTCCATGCTTTAGATCTTTTAGAGAGCACAACCTAGTTTAATATAGCAATGCTAGAGACCTACCAAGGATACTGGGATCACGAGGCCTTGTCACCAGTGTTGCATAGGACCGACGCTAAAAAGACACGCAAGGTTGGCCCAGCATCACGCATGAACCCAAGAGGAAGCATGGTGGAAACAATGCTGAAGAAACCACAAACACACAACTGACTCACAGGCAGAAGTAAAAGATCAAAAGACCTTGCCCCAGATTATCCTCATTCGTAGCGCACCATGATATAAAGGATCATGGCGACTTTGAGTAGAGAACAATGAGAAGCTGTAAAAGATTAACAAGACCCGAAGGACAAAATCCAAGGCCAAAATGATAACTCCAAAAGACAACCTTTGCCAAGGAGAGAGATTTGATTTGATTGATGGCGGGAAGATTGGTCTGAACATGTGGAAGGATACATCGACATGGACCTGGTGTGCTTGGTGGAAGATTAAGTCAGACAAGGAGGATACAACTGAGGGGACCCGTGATTAGGCTTAGGTCAGACAAAATAGAAGCATACATCTGTGCGGACCCGATGCTGATGGGGAGAATGCTATGTTGCTGATTGGCAAATGATGAAGTTCAAAGATGGTCATGATGATCAAGGATAGTCGACAATTGATGTTGCTGAAGTGCGAGGTTGGGTAGGACAAGATTTTTTATCAGATATTGCTGCAGGACTAACAAGGATATGTACAACAAGACAATGACAAGGGATGCCGAACACAAAGGATGGGTCCTAAAGACACATATGTACAAATGAGTTTAGGTGGAGACACGACTGACGCTATGGTACAAGACTCAGGATTAGGATGCACAAAGAACCTGGGGATGAAGTTGAAGCTCCAAAGATATGCAGGATGATGCCCCAGTTGGGCTAGAAAGCCAAGATAGACTGACGGAAGATGTGTCCTAAAATGACATAGATTTGGGAAGGACATATCCCAATGATGATGATTGGATTGAGATCAAGGCTTGCTACAAGACTAAGGATTTGGATTGGATGGATTGGCTTGATCTTGGATGTTGGATAGCTAGAGGATGTGGAGAGGATTGGAAGATTGCTAGAAGACTGCTATGAATGGTTGGATATGGATGAATGGCATTGGATTGCATGAAAGGTAGCCTATAGCTAGATACCAATGACAAGGGAAGATACTGGGTGATGGGAAGATGGAAGAAATGCTTAGGATGAGGATGATGGAACTGCTAGGAGATTTGGATGGAGGAAGATTTGGATTTGGATGGAGGAACTGCTTAGGAGACTTGGATGACAGATTTGCTTGAGGATTGGATAGAGGAATGCTTGGGGAGATTGGATGGCAGATTTGCTTGAGGATTGAAAGATGGATGCTGGAGGAACTGCTGAGGAATCTAGATAGAGGAATGCTCAAGGATTGGATGGTGGATTTTCTTAAGGATTTGGGAGATGGAAGATTTTGGATAAAAGATAGTCTCCAAGGAATATGTCACCAAGGAATAAGATGCCCCCTGCTTAGGATAGTTCATTTATTCAGAGGCAGTAGGATGGCGTACGATTGGATGGAAGATATGCTAACAAGAGGATAAGGAAGATATATGGAAGCTAGGATGAATGGATTAGATAGAGGATATGTAGCCGAAAGGTGTGATGGATGCCAAGAAGGTGCCCAAAAGCATGTATACCTGGTAGTCTTTATTTTTTCATCAAGATCCAAAGGAGGATGAAGGAGGTGAGAGACAAATGGGATGGAGGAGGTGTTGGATAAGAGGTGATAGAAGGGAATGGCCCCCAACTGCAGAAAGGAATTGGGGGGAGCCTACGCATGATGCCTGTTTGCCAGGTTTTCACCATGGTACTTGTCCAAGGCACTTGAATTGCCAAGTTTTCACCATAGGACGAATGTTTTTCTCTTTTTCTTTTCTTTTTTTTTTTTTTTTTTACTTTTCTCTTGATTTTTTCCAAATTTTATGGATTTTCTAATTTTTCGCTGATTAGATGCTGACCTTCTGATATTTTTGATGTGTTGCTATCTTTCTTCACTGATCTTCTGACTTTTTGTTGATGTTTTTTGATTTTGCTGACCTGCTGATTTCTCTGATTTGTCACTGACTTTCTTCACTGATCTTTCTGATGTGCTTGGATGTTGGTACAACTTTGTTAGGATGGAGGAATTTATGCAAAAGCACATATTGGATGGGGTAGATGGGATATATGGTGGTAGAAATTGTTTGGATGGAAAGATGGAAAGTGATCATGATAGGGAGATGCTATCAGGACCAACATTGGCACATGTTGTGAGGAAGGTGGATGAAGCGGATAGGACGTGGAAGATAGAGGTGAATGTGATGGAGGATTTACACTAAGAGATTTTGAATCTTTGGGACCCAAAATAGATTTAGGAGATGGAGGAGAAGACTGAATAGATGGGGGATTAGCAACTTTGGATGCCATTGTAGATGTTTCTTTTAGATGCATTACATCTTTTTGCTTTGGGATCCACATCATTTTTGCTTTAGCTTTGGTGGGCCTTTGTGGCCATTGGTATGCATCAGATTTTGCTTTTTCATTACTCGGCCTTTGTGGCCATGTAGTGGATTTTGCTTGTGCTTTGCTAGGCCTTTGTGGCCATTGGGATGCATTGGATTGCTTGATTGGATTTTTATTTGGTTGACCATGTCGTTTAGATTGGACATGGCAATCCTTAGATCTTTGTGGATATGTCCTTTTATTCATATTGGATATGGCATCCAAATTGTGGGGAGCATCGGAGTGAATATGAGGAGATGTGCGGGATGGAGGAAATATGGATGGAGAGATGAAAGGAGATTGGTAGATAGGATATGTGGGAATGTGCCTTTGTTGATCTTGACTAGGGATGCTTGGATTTTGGATGAAGGTCTGAGTAGGATAAGATGGGGGATGATATTTTGGGATGTAAGGGCCCAAAATGGATTTGGTATGTGGAGGATATGTGTTGGTAGATTTTGGGACATAGGGACCCAAAATGGATTTGGAGGATGGAGGAATGTGATAGATTGTCCTGGGCTGTAATGATGGAGGAGGAGGAATAGCATTGTATGCCTTGGAAGATGTGATGGTGGGTTTGGAAGGATGCTTGAATTTAGCTTTAGTTGTACCAACATTTCTGGAGGAAGTGTCTTCTTCTGATGTGTGACCAATGCCACATAACTTTGGATGTTTCTTGTCTTGGATAGGCTCCAAATTTCCTTGTTCATGGATGCCTAGGCCTTTGCCTTAATAATTCCATTTCTTGAGCATTTTATCCAAAGGATATTTCTGACTTGGGGAATATGATAAACATCCAATTTCTGGTTCCCTGATGGAAGATATGAAACTAATTTCTTCTGCTTCAAGTGGACTGCCTTTGACAAATGTAAGTAATCCAAGAGGATAGAGTGATGGTTGTGGGATAGTTTGGATTGGAAGATCCTCAAGAGGAGAGGATAGGATGGTGGGATTTTGACTGGGATTGGGGGATAGTAACGGATCTTGAGATGGAGGATCTGTAGGATCTTGGATTGGAAGAATTGGGATTGTAGGATTTTGGATTGGGGGTGATGGAAGTAATAGAACATGTGATGGGGGAAGTGAAGGGATTGGATCTTGATTTTCTTCTGCGAGTATTTCAACATGCTTTTGGGAAAGATCTTGACATGATAGGATTTGTGTGGATAGAGTGTTGGGGGATGCATGGATGGACTCTTCAGATGGTATAGATGAAAGGATGGGAGATTCTGTAGTTGTGATGTCTGGAAGAAGGAAGAACTTTTTAGATGGTATGGATGAAAGGATGGAAGGTTCTGTAGTTGTGATGGTAGGAAGAAGGGTGAACTCATGAGGCTCATTAGATATGCTTTGGATAATAATAGGAGGAGGTGATGTTGGTAGGCATTGGATGGAGACTTTAGATGGAAGGGACTCAATGATGCTAGGAGATGGAAGAGGATCAATGTATGAAAGATAGATGACAGATGGGAGTGATGGATGGGCCTCATCAATGATGGCTTCACATGAAGTTTTGAGATGGTTTGGATCTTCAACTTTAGGAGTGGGATTTGTTGTTGGCTTCTTTGTGAAACTCCTTGGAAACTTTCGTGGTGAAGAAGGATCGGAATGTGGAGGAGATGGAGAGCTAGGATAGTTCTCATATGAAGATGGGGTGGAAGATTGTGAAATTTCTTGAGGGGATGACGGTGTAGATGAGGAGTTGGAGGATGGTGGGTTGGGAGAAAGGATTGGAAGATTTGGTTTTTGGTTTTGAGAATGATTTGGAGGATAAGTAGATGGAGGGTTCAGATAAAGGATGGGAAGACTAGGATTTTGGATTTGGGGGTGATTCGGAGGATGAGTTGATGGAGGTTTTAGATAAGGGAAGTAGCGTGATGTGTTTCTATGGGATGATGGTGATTGGGATATGACCATAGTAGGAGATGGAGGTATGAAGGATGCATATGGAGGATGTGTAGGTTTAATATAGGGATAAGTTTTGGATGGATAAGATAATGGATTTGCCTTGCCAAGGACATGAAAGGGGGTGCTAGTGGATAAGTGTGAAGGCATGATAGGATATTTTGGAGGAATGATTGGATGCTGGGGGATGTTTGGAGCAAACTTGCTAAGATTTTCAAAATATGCATCATGATCTACAAGGCTTTCATCATCTTTGGGATAGGATGGATTGAGGGGAGAGACATAATAACCAAACTCATCATAATAGTTTTGAGACATGCTGACTTGTGGATGAGTTGGATAGGAATGAAGGATGAACATGGATTGGAAGACTAAGACTCAGATTGGGATGACTGACAGGATCATACTAGGATTGGATTTGGCTTAAGATTGGAAGAAGATTGACTCTAGAGGAAGACATACAAGGGGATGGGGGATGATCAAGATGACTTTGCTAACCTAGGATATGAGGAAAGGATGACAAGACTAGATTGAATATGACTGGAAGACCATGTTTTGAGATTCTGAAAGCTTTGGACATTTTCTAGATTTTGGGAGGATTTGGACTGACATGGCTATTTTGAGTATCTTTGAACCAAGTTGTAGATCAGTTTGATGTTTTCCAATGGCAAAGGATAGATTTCAACAAAGATTTTTGAAAAAGTAATCTCCGCAAGGGACAAAGCAACCTTGCGGGATACAAGCAGGATGACTGACTTTGATAAAGCTTTTGAAAGTGTATGTTCCAACAAGTGTTTTCACGGAGTATTTGACTGTCATGCACTTCAAGCAGATCTACCTAAGGAAGGTGAGTATCAAAATTGCTTGCCCACAGCTTGGTACCCCCTAAAAAGGAATACAAATGGTGAGTAATCTTGAGGTGATCCGGTAAACCCCTTGGATCGGTCCTTGCACAAGGATTTTGATACTTTCGAATGTAGATAGGGTAGCCTCTATTTTATCCAGTTTTTAATAGTTCCATGGAGTCTCCATACCCGGTTATGCTGACCACCTATGACTCACTTAAGAGCCTAGCCAACAACGCTGGGGGAGGAATATTTACCTTTCCCCAGACATTTGCATTTGGCACAAGACGCCCATGGATTAGGAGATATAAGTGAGTACTTTTTGCCTTCACTTTATTTATATACCGGCCAGGGGGGATACTGGTTTGAGGTCGTTCTCCGAGGAGGAAGCACTTTTCTCCCTAGATAGGCCTCGCTAAAAATAGAACAAGTGAACTTGTCTGAGTCCAAATGTTCTACGTTGCTTACTTTAACAAGGATTATACAAAAAATGTAAAGCTCCTAGATGCACATCAAGCAAGTTGTTCTTTTTTTTTTCAAATTGATTAAGTGATTGATTAAGTGATGTTTGAAGAAAAACCTTTGAAATTGAAGACACAAGTGCTTAAGGTTTGATTTGTTCTTTCTCCAAAAGATAAACGATTTGAGCGATTGCAAGTTCTTTCCTTTGAGCATTCAAGATTGAGTGAGCGTGTTGATTTAGAACTTTGAAAGTGCTTTGTTTTAACCTTAGATCATTCAAGATTGAGTTTGTTTGAACTGAAATACAACAAGGAAGGAATAGGGATGCTTTTCTTTCCAATTTAGATCATTCAAGATTGTGTTTGTTTTTCAAAATGAAAATGACACTTTAGGACCTAAGTTCATTCCTTTAGTTTCATTCAAGATTTTGTTTTGACTTTTTTTTTTTAGACCCCAAGGCAAAGTTCCTAGATTTAGTTTGATGCATGAATTGGAAAAACATTCAAGACTTTGCCACAAAAAGATGTTAGAATTTCTAGGACTGATTTTCAGAACCCATTTTAGATTTTAAGATGCAAATTTGAGATTCTTTTTAAGTACCTAAAGCTTTCAAGTGTTCCTAATTTTTGCATGAATGCATCTAAAACCTTGATGTTGCAAGGATGCAAATGCTTTGATTAATTTTTCTTGTTTGTTAGAAATTTTTTTGAAAATTTTAGTCCTTAATACATTCAACAATGATTTGGGGATTCATTTTAAGCACTAAACAAGGTGTGTATGATTTTGCTTCCTTAAACATTTTTTTTGTTTTATTTTTTTTATAGAAAAGTTTGCCATGATCCTGCAAGAAGAAGAAGAAGAAGTAGATAGAATAGAAGAAGAATATAGATAAGAAGAGGAAGAATAATTCGAAGTGCTTCATCCACCTATAAGCTTGAAAAATCAGAATGTTTGCAAAGAACCCGTGAAGTGGGTCCCAGCGGGCATGCCAGAATGTAGACTATGATTTTGAACCTGTTACCTGTCTTGAAAGGCTAAAACATTCAAACATTAGACTAATCTAACATGTTCATGAACTAAAAACAGCACAAGACATGAACACAAAACCAAAGCCACCTGAAGATTGTTGCTAAAAACAAGTGCTATAGAGCAAATGTTTGATTTGCTTCAATTAGAGGGATGTGGGTGTGCTCTCAAATGCATGGAGAGGGATTTATGGTGATGCACAAATGATGAGAAAAGCTTGAAATATGAACTAAGATTAATCCATTAAGCTATTCTAAGATGTGTTAGAAAACATGAAAAACATGAAGAAATCTAACAATTAAGATGTATGCTAAGATGATCTAGCTAAAAATGCTCATGATAACAATGCAATAAATGATAAAAACTAAGCTAATAATTTTCTCTTGGAAGGAGGAGTATTTATAGGATTTCCTAAGGGCTTGGGTTAGGAGGATAGGTTAGAGTTTGGGGTAAGGTTAGGGGTTGAGTCAAGGGGATAAGGATGAAGACTTTCTAGAAGAGTCTAGGCTTTGGATGAGGATGAAGACTTTCTAGAAGAGTCTAGGCTTTCTAAGGATAAATATGGAATTTAGGAGATAAATAAAGATTTATTTATCTCAAAAGCTTTAATGAGTTTGAGGCTCATTAGGGGAAGGGTTATCTCCTTGTGACAAGTGTCATAAGGGGATTGGGTTGAAAGATGGGAGGAATGTGCACAATTTGGAAAATGTGCCTAAGGTCAAAGGGTGTAAGAAAGGGGTGAGGGGCTTCTTAAATGCACCATAAATGCATGTAAGAGGGATAAGGAGGCCTTAAATACCTTTAATGCATGTAAGAGAAGCCTCTAGAAGTTTGTTGACTTTGGGTCAAGCTTAGGAGTTGGCTAACCTTGTTTAGGGAATGTGACAAGGTTAGGGGGAGGATTAGGATTAGGATTAGGGGATTTTAGGATTAGGATGGGTGAAGAGGTTGGGTTGAGAAGTTTCTAGAAGAGTCTAGAGTTTTCTTAGGTTTTATGGAATAAATGTTTTATTCATTCCAAAGGCTTTTGGTTTTGGGAATATTTATTAAAATATATTTAATAAATATGAAAATTAAATATTTAATCTTAATTAAATATTTTGAGTTGAGATTAGGGTTAGAAAGGATGGGATTAGCCTTTTAATTGAAATTAAAGAAGGATTAGAAGATTTTGGAAGAGGTTAGTGGTCTCAAGGAAATTGGCCAAGTTTTGGTCAAAAAATAAATAAATTATTTATTTTGGGATTTTTGGTCAATTTATTAATTAAATAATTAATAAATAAGGAGAATAATGTTTAAATAAGATTTAAACATTTTTGGGAGGGATTTCTTAATTAAATGTTTTTAATTAAGATAAAGGGATTTAATGACATAAAAATAAATAAATTAATTAAATAAATAATTAATTAACAAATGATGATGTCATCTGGGATTTTTCAAAAAATAAAAATACTTTATTTTCTAAAGGATTTTTAGGTGTCTACAAAAGGAATTATTCTTCAGAGTCTTTTTGAACTATTTTCAGAAACACCTATTAACCCACAACATTAAATTAGACCTAATTATTCCTTTAAAAAAAATTGGTGTGATTTAGATTGAATTTTGATGGGCATGACAATATCAAAGAAGCGAGGCCTCGAAATTGTTAAGTGCTCTTTGATGTTTTGGAGGATTTTATCCAAATTACCAAGAAATCTTCTCTTGAATATTCTATAGCATAGTCTCCTAACATCCTATTTATCAATACCCCAGTATAAGGTAATTGCTATGAACATCAAGGTAATGTCACTAAGAACTCTATATTTGTCATCATTAGCTAGAAATTCTTTCCCTAGGATATGTGATACCACTCTGAGGATTGAAGCATGATTATCTAACAAAACCATTTTGAGGTGCTTTGTCAAAATTTCACCTTTGAAAGCCAATTATCTACTATTACAAGTGAGTTTAATTAGGGTATCCATACTGACACCTGACAGATAAAAAACCTTATACTTAGAAGAAGAGATTCGATTAGGGGCACATGGCAAGGATAGGGGTAGGGGTCGCTCTAAATATCCTATCGAACTAATGGTGTAATGGGTCGGTTGGTATGCTGAGACTATTTGTTTTTATCATTTTTTATTTGGATTAGAATTTGAAATATCCGCATGAAGCCGAGGAGGTAGGAAAATTCATTTTTATTCTATTTGCATATCTTACTCATCTTTTTAAAGATACTATAATAAAATATTATAAGATATTCACCCTACTTTAAGATAATAGACAACCATAAAATCAGCTGAGGTTACCCATATTCTAGCTGAAAATAACAAACTTTATATAACATTTGTCACATATAGAGTTTTAACAGTCTATATTATGTTCTATTTTTTGGAATGTACATTACGCTATTAACATCCTATTAAGATTTAATACAAAAAACCTTACTTCCTGCTACATATTTTGAAAACTTCTATAAATACCTGTATTACAAGATAACCAAAAAAGAAACACCACTGTATCCCTTATTTTAAAGATAAATCCACCACACTTAGTCTTTTTGGAATTTGTGACAGTACCAAATACCTACAATCTTTCTCATGACCACAATACATTCCCCATCATTATCATCTTTTTTTGAGTGATGGGTGCACCTTTTAACATCAGGAGCCATGACATGGATGCTCTCAACTTTGTCATTGAGTAGGTCTGGATGGATGTCAAATACTTCATATTTCCAATAGTTAAGCAGCCAGTTTGATTCTATCTCCTCTTGTAAAAGTGACTTGTATAGGTAGTCCAGATTTTTAGACATTTCAGGCCAGTGCTTATAAAAACAATTTTCATTTTTGAAATTAATCATAGGGATGCATTGAGAGTTAGGAATTCTCAATAAGTTTTTAACTTCCATCTTCATAGTGATCTCAAGGTAAGGAATGGTGAGCTGGTTATCTACACATTGTACCATACTTTCAAGCCCCCTGAGAAGACCCTTGTCAAAGATGACCTATGCTGTCTGGATGATATCTTCTTTCTTCTTACCGACAAACACTGAAAGGGTAATGTATTGTTCAATAATACTGCCATTGTTTCTATAGGTGAACTCATTGTTGAAATAGTGGTCTCCTATTCCTTTTTCCAGTGCTCTTCTTTCAGATTCCTGGAGTGGATTGAGCACCTAGTTCCATCTCTCAAGCTTAATATGCCCTCTAAAGGCCATTTCCCTATTGTCGCATAGGGAGAAATTTAACAACCTAGGCTCCATTGTTAAGGGGAGATTAATCAGCAATTGGAGAAGCTAAGATTAAGTAAGATAATGAAATTCTCAGAGGAGCTGCTTTAAGAAGGGTACAAAAGGAAGATGATCATGAGTAATCTTGAAAAATTCTCTCCATGATTATCAGGGAAGATAATTAATGCTCCTATTTAATAATCATAATATTGAATGTACTTTTGCTCAATTTAATTTATTATAATTAGCTTTACTCCACTACATTGCTTCATTCCGACTATAAAGTTATATTTATCAGGGATTAATTATTTGATTTAATCATGAGGAATGCAAATGAACTTATTCATGTGACAATATTTATCGTGACATGATTTTACTCATGATAAGAGGAAGGTCATGTATCTTTAATCATTAAAAATGTCTTACCTATCTAATAAGTATATTTATTGAGTACTGATGTGGGAAGGACATGTGGATGGATTATGAACTTAGTTTGTGAAAATAATCTTACCGGGGTTTATCGCCATATCATAAATCTACTAAGGGATTATAGGAAGATCTAAAATTTTCTAATGAATTAACTATTACTAGTATACATTGTTGACCATATTCTCACCATCAACACCTCTGTTAGCAAGTAGATTAGCTTCTTTGTTTCCTTCTCTATAGATATGATTGACTTCATAGTTGGGGATAGTATTGAGAATTTCTAATATATCTTCTAATTTTGAATTCAATTTCTAGTTAGGATTTTTTTTGGTTCTAATATCATTAACAATAATTTGTGAATCCCCTTCAATTTCTAATTTTGAGATGCCTAGTTTCTTACATATTTTGATTCCTTCTAGGACTGCTTTACATTCTTCCATATTGTTCATTGTAGGTTTAATAGATTTTACATATTTAATAATTGTTTCTCCTTTCCAATCCTAAATAATACCTTCAATCCCTACAATTCTCGGGTTTCCTCTTAAGGCACCATCGAAATTAAGTTTAAACTAACCAAACTTTTGGGGTAACCATTTACATATGCTTCTTTCAGTTTTTTAAATTTGTTACCTCCTTTACCATATGATGGTGGGATTGCCAAATTTGGCCAAAGTTTCATAATATTATTATCTCATAGTGTAAAGGAATTTTCTAAGCTCATGAGGTTATGTAGTCTATTGTTGATAAATTTTGTAATCGAGGTTTCTATCTTGTTAGCTAATGTCCTCCATTCTAGTTTTTGATTGGTAAAAATTCTCCTGTTACGTTCTTTCCATAATTCCCATATTAAGATAGAAGGGGAAATTGTCCAAATATCCTTATATAAGCTACTCTTATTTATCATGGGCCATGCTTTAAGAAAACCCACTATGTTTAAGGGCATAATAGAACTCCAATTTAAACACTTCCTTAGCCAATTCCAACAATATTGGGCAAACAAACATTCTAGGAATAAATGATTAACATTTTGTTCTTGGTTTTTGCATAGAGGACACCGAGAGGGTCCTTCAAAATTAAGTTTTCTAAATCTTTCTACACTAAGGATTTTCTTTTGAAGGGATGCCCAAAGGAATATCCCAGCTTTAGGAAGACAAGCCTTAATCCAACAAAGATTAGTAGGGATGTGTAAGGATTCCAAATTTTGTTCCTTAATGATTAATTGGTATCCATTTTTAACTTTATATTTCCCATCATTTGAACTAGTCCAGATAAGTTTACCATCCCTATTTTTGTAAGAAATATTCCAGTCCAGGATCTTTTGTTTAAGAATTTTAAGTTTAGATACTAGGAAATACATTTTTGAACCTGAGACTTTCATCTGTTTCCACCATATTTCCAAAAGCAGCATAAAATTCTCATCTTGAAACCACATAAATTTGAATTTAATAGACATCTAAGCAGTTTAACACTCTTTGCTATAGAAATTCTTACTGGGAAGTGATCTGATCCTACACTAGTTAATATTTATGCGGTAGTTGTGAAGTCAAACTTTTCTATGTCTGCATTCGAAGTGGCGATGGGGAGGGGAATAAATATTTTTATTCTTTGGACTCAATCTTTTATTACGCTTATGAGGAGGAGAGTATGGAGAGGTCTTTGACATTTGTACATGATCGAAGCTATTTTTGAGAGGAATTGAGAATGATGATTTTTGCGGCAGGCTGGCTTGCAAATGTTTATTGCCATGGAGTTTTTCCCTTTGAGCATTTTGTTTATACGCTGGGATCCACTAGGGACTAGACTCTTTATCATTGTTCTCTTGATGTGATGCCCTAGGGGTAGCCCTAGAAGAAGAGCTCCAAGTAGTAAAAATGACATGACTTAGATTCGTGCCTTGAGGAAATTTTGTTGCATATCTTGTTTTGACAAAGAAGTTGATTTGGGAATCCAGAGATTCGATAGTACAAATGCGAGAGGACACTCAAAAAAGCAGAGCCATTTCAATATTATTAAGTAATTAATATTTAGAATTATTTTAAAAACTCCTACAAATATTATTCATGCTCTTCATTGCTAAAAAATAGGTTTATAAGACCTGAAATGTATTAGCCAATCATATCATAAAAAAATAATTTTTATAATTTATAAACTTTAAAAATTCACATTTAGACTATAGAAAATGTGATATTGTTTATAAAATAAAAAATACTCTAAATTGTAATTGGTGGACAAGTACTAATAATAAGGTACAATTGCATAAGAAAGATAACAAGGACAATGATCATTTCACAATTGTACAAAAATCAAAGTCTTCACACACTCCAAGGCTTGCAAGACACCCCAAATATACGAGTGGAACAAAATGCACACGTTGCTTGAGTAAACAAGGAGAGATCACTTATAAAAGAAATATACTTTCAAGCAAGAAAGATTCCCTAATAAATAGGATATAATCTACACAAACTTCTAGTTCATATGTTAAATTATGAAGTTCTATATTAAACTGCATGTCATATTTTGGCACATGTCATATTTTCCAACCTACATTAACTTAGTCCATGGTTGGTAATAAGATGTTTCTTTTTCTCTCATTTGGTTCTATCTCAAATTAAAGGTTGGATATCACAAACTGAACCTCTTTAGGTAAAAGAGGCATGTGCACATTGACGAGATTTGACTATAAATATGGAGTTCTTGTTTGAACTACACATCATGTCTTACAACCTAAACAAACTTACCTTAGGGTGGGTAAGATATAATTCTCCTTCTCATTTTTTATTATCTCAAATTAAAGGTTGGATGTCACAAACTTCCTTTGTAGGTAAAATATGTATGTACACATTGATAAGATTTGATTGTAACTATGAAGTTTTAGGTTGAACTACACATCGTATTTTACAACCAATACCAACATAGTTAAATAGTATTCTTGGGTAACTGCACAAAGATGGGAACCAAAAAGATGCCACTTTTCTTTTTGGTCCCCCATCACACATAGTGTGCACACACTAAAGGGCATGCACCCTATAGGGCGCATGTCCTATGGCTTGGGTTGCCCAAGTCTTAGGCTTGGGAAATCCAAGCCAAAGTTCATGCGCCCTATAGGGCGCACACCCTTTTAATTTTTTTTTATAAAGTTTGCTGCACATGGGTTTGGAAGCTCATTTTGCTTTCTCAAACCCACGTTTTTAGCTAAGAGGATATTCTAAAGTGCGCATGCCCTCTTATATTTTCTTGTGAATCAATTATTTTTGTTCATCCATCGATCAAATGGCTACATGACATCGTCAAGTTTGATCCGAAAGAAGAGGTAAGTGTTTTTATAGCTTATCATGCCTCTTATTTGTTTTAAAATTTTAGTTTTGTTGTAATTTGTTTTGTTAAAATTTATTTTTGTTCAAATTTTTTTTGTTCAAATTTGTTTTTGTTTAAATTTTTGGTGTAATGAAGATTTTAAAATGTAGTTTTTATAATTGCCAGGAAGAAATAATCTCCCTCCACCAAACCCTCCATCTCCTCATGAAGAACCAAATGAAGAACCGAATGAAGAAACAAATGAAGAAAATAAACCTCAATTACCTCCACCAATCAAGAAACCTCCTCCTGGAACACAACAAAATTTGATGAACCAAATTGAAAGAGGGCAAAAAGAATTAGAATCTTTAATTAATAGGTTAAAAGATTCTAGTGGTACAAATCCCGGAAGGGAAAGACTTGCAAAATCATTGGAAGCAATCTTAACCCACGTAAGTGTAGTTAGTGGGCAAATTAATTTATGGCAGGATAAAAGAGAAGAAAAAAAATATATTATGCAAATAAATTATCTTATGCGGACATAAAAAAAAAATATCACAAAAGATGACATTTTCCAGCTATTTAAAAAACTAGGGGACACAAATACTCTTAGAACTACAACAAGGAGGTTCCCAATTCATTGGTGCGTAAATGAAGACATTAAAATTTTTTTTTGGGAGAGATGGTGGATGGTCTTTGATTCGCATCCTTGTAACAATCATGAGGTTCCTATATATTTCTTGAAGAAACTCTATTGTGAGTTTGTACTCAAGGAGGTGCCAAATTATTTTGACATTCTGGGTTCTTAGGGTAGAGGAGGGGGCTCATCATTTGATCGAGCAAGGGCACATCGTGACCCTAACACACCTAGGGCTGCTATTGGCAAGCCATAGTTGGATCATGTTAGTATTCCTTCCATTGTGAAGGAACATGTAGAGGCAGACACACTAGGCATGATTAGTGCTCTGACACATACTCTCATTAAGTGTGCCACCCCTTTAGTTGAGGGTGACTATGGTCAATCCTTGAGGGGGCATAGTTGTCGGTCACGTGGATGCTTGTACACATTTGGTACTGGCGAGAGAGAGGAAGAGGATTTTGGATTGATGACTGATAGCTTTCTAAATACGACATTTGGCATTGACATACAAGTAAATATTTCCAAGTTCATTAAATTGCTTTGATCATATTTCATTTATAAAAGAATAACTATTTAATTTAGTATCTATTGTTTATGATGAAAATTCAGGGCAAGAGTGTAAGTGGCAGTGGCGGTGGCAGTGGAAGTGGCAATGATCCTAATGTCCCCTTTTACACATCGTCGTCAATTCCACAAGTATGTATCAAATAAAACATTTAATTAACATATTTGATTATTATGTAATTATATGAATAATTGTATCCTAACTTATTGTGCATGTGCATTAAATGTGCACTGGTGGACCATCGACATTTACAACAGACAGCGAAGGGCATCGTGCAACTTTCCTTGAGGTATCTTTATTTTCATATTAATAGGATTTACTTGATCATATTTAATTAATGAATGAATGACTAAATTACTAGACAAATTATGATCAAAATCCAGAGGCACGATGATTACATTCTTTCACCTGGGTTTGTGAGGTCACCATTGAGTCCACAAGTATACATGTAATAAAGCATTATAATTAACATGTCAGTAGTACATTCTTATATGAATGGTTATCTTATAATTTTCCATGTACATGTACACTAGTTGAATGTTGGAACTTTGACTTCGACACCGCACACTAGAGGACATAGTGGAACCTTCATGGAGGTATCATTTACTCATTAGTAGGGTTGTAAAAAATATATGTAATCTTGATAACTGCATAATTTACTTTTTCATTTCATTTTCAGCTTTTGACATCAGAGGCTCCTCCTTCTGTCCATGATACTTTGGATCATGGAGTAGCTATAGCAGTAGCTATTTCTGAAGCACTGACTGAGGTATGAAAGAGATCACTTAACTTTAATTGTTATTTTAATATTTTGTATTGAATTTTATAATGATATCTATGTATGTATTTTAATTATTATTTTGATTATTTTTGTAGGGACTTATGACTCCAAATCACCATCATGCGCCTTTGGTGAATGAACATAGTGACTATTTGATAGCGGTAAGCCAATATTCAATTTTATGTCATTGTATAATTCAATTTTGATGTATATTAGTTATATCTATCTAATTTTTTTTTATCAGGTCGAGCTATAGAAGAGTCTAGACAAGAAGAGGAGTGAGCGCATTTGAAAGACTATGACATCCACTGCATCTCCATCGATGAAACGATCAAAGATAGCTTGGGATTTGTTTTCTTCCCCTAGCGGGAAAGGACTAGATTAGGGATATGAATTGTATGCCTATATGGCGTTAGTGGACATATTTTTTGTATATTGTATCAGTGATACGTTGTACATCCATTTGGCTTTGAGGAAGCCAATTTTACTGTATTGAATATATTCAATGTATGACATTATTGGACATATATATTTGACTTCATGCCCTACGAATATATATTTTTTATGTTTTAGGTATGTAATTAATGTGTTTGGTGTATTGATCTATACTAAATTATGTTTATGTTCATGTCTTTACTTTGTAAATTTCCCATGCCTTATAGTTATGCTTGTATGTTTATCGATGTATGTTTAACTTGTTGATTGTGCTACAAATGCCAGTCACTATTCTCAATAATAGTCAATTACTTAACTGTAATAATAACAAAAGTAATGAAATGAATGCATAAATGTATAAATATAATATAAGGATTCTTGGGGTACCCTAATGTTGGAAAGAGTTATTTTATTAATAAGATTACTATGGCAGATGTGGATGTGCAACCTTATGCTTTTACAAACTAACTTCTAATTGTCCCCTAACTAACTGATTGTTAATGAAAAACACTAGAATACATATTTGCACTCATCCTACTCCTCACTCCGGAGTCATCAGTGTCATTCAAACGACTGTGTGTGCCAAAAAAGGTTGTCAGTAGAATTTATCCGACCATTCAAAGTTGTTGGAACAAATGGTTCAATGTTATGACCAATGGTTTGAAAGATATGCAACGTTGACCATTTGAATTGAGGAACACTTTGAGTTCTGACACTGATCAAGAATGTTTTTTTGAATTTAAAAGAAGTTGAATCTTTGAAAACTAAGACAGGCTTTTGTAGGTCCTGGCAACATAGTCTTGTAGCACCTGACAGATTGATCCTACCTCACACGAGCTCTGAGATATGACCCTAAAAAGATTTTTGATTTCATTCTTACGAAACCTTGAGGGACACTTTGGCCCAGAGTCATCGACGGGGTTCAAATGACTGTGCATGGTGAATGAGGTTTCCCCTAGCATTTACCTGACCATTTAGAGCTGTTGGAACTAACAATTCGATGCTACGACTGATGGTTTGAAAGATACGCAACATTGGCCATTTGAACTGAGGAACACTTTGAGTTTTGACACTGACCAAGAATGTGTTTCCGTATTTAAAAGAAGTTGAATCTCTAAAAACCAAGACAAAATTTTGTAGGCCTTGGCAACATAGTTCTGTACCACCTAACGGATCGATTCTACCTCGCACGGGCTTCGAGATATGACCCTGCAAAGATCATTGATTTCATGCTTAAGAGACCTTGAGGGACACTTCGGTCCAGAGTCGTCAGCAGGGTTCAAATGACTGTGTGTGGCAAATGAGGTTTCCCCTAGCGTTTACCCGACCATTCAGAGCTGTTGGAACTGACGGTTTTATGCTATGACCAATGGTTTGAAAGATACACAATGTTGGCTGTTTGAACTGAGGAACAATTTGAGTTTTGACACCGACCAAGTATGTGTTGCCGAATTTAAAAGAAGTTGAATCTCTAAAAAATGAGACAGGCTTTTGTTGGCCCCACTAACACAGTCCCGTAGCACCTAATGGATCGATTCTACCTTGCACGAGCTCTAAGATATAACCTCACAAAGATCACTGATTTCATGCTTAAGAGACCTTGAGGGACACTTCAGCTTGGAGTCATTGGCGGAGTTTGAATGACTATGGGTGGTGAAAAAGGTTTCCCCTAGTAGTTACTCAACCATTCAGAGCTGTTGGAACTGATGGTTCAATGCTACAACTGACGGTTTGAAAGATACACAACATTGGCCATTTGAACTGAGGAACACTTTGAGTTCTAACACCGACCGAGGATTCTTGGGGTACCCTAATGTTGGCAAGAGTTATTTTATTAATAAGATTACTATGGAAGATGTGGATGTGCAACCTTATGCTTTTACAAACTAACTTCTAATTGTCCCCTAATTGACTGATTATTAATGACAAACACTAGAATATATATTTGCACTCATCCTATTGCTCACCCTGGAGTCATCGGTATTGTTCGAACGACTGTGTGTGAAAAAAAAAGTTGTCAGTAGCATTTATCCGACCATTCAAATTTTTTGTAATAAATAGTTCGATGCTACGATTGTGGTTTGAAACATATGCAACGTTGGCTGTTTCAGCTGAGGAACACTTTGAGTTCTGACACTGATCGAGAATGTGTTGTCGATTTTAAACAAAGTTGAATCTCCAAAAAATGAGATAGCCTTTTGTAGGCCCCAATAACATGGTCCCGTAGCAACTAACAAATCCATTCTACCTTGCATGAGCTTCGAGATACAAACCCGCAAAGATTGCCGATTCCATGCTTAAGGGACTTTGAGGGACACTTTAGTACATAGTCGTTGATGGGGATTGAATGACTGTGCGTGGAGAAGAAGGTTTCCACTAGAATTTACCTAACCATCTGGAGTTCTTGGAATAGATGGTTCGATGCTACGACTGACGGTTAGAAAGATAAGCAATGTTGGCCGTTTCAGCTGAGGAACACTTTGAGTTCTAACACCGATCGAGAATGTGTTTCCGATTTTAAACAAAGTTGAATCTCTAAAAACCAAGATAGGATTTTGTAGGCCCCAAAAACATGGTCCCATAGCAACTAATGGATCCATTCTACCTTGCATGAGCTCTAAGATATGACCCCACAAAGATTGTCAATTCCATACTTAAGAGACCTTGAGGGATGCTTCAGAACAGAGTTGTCGGTGGGGATCAAATGATTGTGCTTGGAAAATGAGGTTGCCACTAGTGTTTACCCGGCCATCCAGAGCTATTGGAATAGATGGTTTGACTCTATGACCGACGGTTGAAAAGATACGCAACATTGGTAGTTTCAGCTGAGGAACACCTTGAGTTTTGACACTGACCGAGAATGTGTTGCCAAATTTAAATGAAGTTGAATCTACAAAAACTGAGATAGGATTTTGTAGCCCCTAGCAACACAGTCTAGTAGCAACTAATGGATCCATTCTACCTTAGATGAGCTCTGAGATATGACCCCACAAAGATTGACAATTCCATGGTTAAGGGACCTTGAGGGACACTTCAGCACGAAGTCGTCGACAGGGATCAAATGATTGTGCGTGGTGAATGAGGTTGCCACTACCATTTACCCAGCCATCTAGAGGTATTGGAATAGATGGTTTGATGCTACAACTAACAGTTGGAAAGATACGCAATGTTGGTCATTTCAGCTGAGGAACACTTTGAGTTCTGACACCGATCGAGAATGTGTTGCCAATTTTAAAGGAAGTTGAATCTCCAAAAACTGAGACAAGCTTTTGTAGGCCCTGGAAATACAGTCCTGTAGCTACTGATAGATCCTTTCTACCTTACACGACCTTTGAGATATGACCCCACAAAGATCATTGATTTGATGCTTAAGAGACCTTGAGGGACACTTCAACCTGGAGTCGTCAGTGGGGTTCAAACAACTGTGCATGGTGAAAGAGGTTTCCCTTAGCATTTACTTGACCATTCAGAGTTATTGGAATTGATGGTTTGATGCTGTGACCAATGGTTTTAAAGATATGCAATGTTGGCCATTTGAATTAAGGAACACTTTGAGTTCTAACACCGACTGAGAATGTATTGCTAAATTTAAAAGAAGTTGAATCTCTGAAAATTGAGATAGACTTTTACAGACCCTGGCAACACAGTCTTGTAGCACTTGATGGATCGATTCTACCTTGCACGAGCTCCGAGATATGACCCCGCAAAGATAGCTGATTTCATGCTTAAGAGACCTTGAGGGACACTTCAGCATAGAGTCGTTGGTGGGGTTCGAATGACTATGGGTGTCGAATGAGGTTGCTAGTATCATTTACCCGATGGAGCTATTGGAACTGATGGTTTGATGCTACAACTGATGGTTGGAAAGATACGCAATGTTGGCCATTTTAGCTGAGGAACACTTTGAGTTCTGACATCGATCGAGAATGTGTTGTCAAATTTAAATGAAGTTGAATCTCTAAAAATTGAGACAGCATTTTGCAAGCTCTGGCAACATGGTCTTGTAGCAACATAAGGATTAATTCTACCTCACACGAGCTGCAAGATATGACCCCACAAATATCACCAATTTCATGCTTAAGGGACCTTGAGGGACACTTTAGCACGAAGTCATTGGTAGGGATCGAAGGACTATGCATGGAAAACAAGGTTGCCACTAACGTTTACCTAGCTATTTAGAGCTATTTGAATTGATGGTTTGATGCTACTACTGATGGTTGGAAAGATACACAATGTTGGTTGTTTCAATTGAGTAACACTTTAAGTTTTGACACTGATCGAGAATGTGTTACCGATTTTAAACGAAGTTGAATATCCAAAAATTGAGACATGCTTTTGTAGGCCCCAACAATGTGGTCCCGTAGCAATTGACGGATCCATTCTACCTCACACGAGCTCTAAGATACAACCCCACAAAGATCATCGATTCCATGCTTAAGGGACCTTGAGGGACACTTCAGCACGGAGTCATTGGCAAAGATCGAAGGATTGTGCATGGTGAACAAAGTTGCCACCAACATTTACCCAACCATCTGGAGTTGTTGGAATAGATGGTTGAAAAGATACACAACATTGGCCATTTCAGCTGAGGAACACTTTGAGTTCTGACACCAATCAAGAATGTCTTGCCAATTTTAAATGAAGTTGAATCTCCAAAAACTGAGATAGGCTTTTGTAGGCCCTAGTAACACGGTCCCGTAGAAATTGAAAGATCCATTCTACCTCACACGAGCTCTGAAATACAACCCCACAAAGATCACTGATTCCATGCTAAAGGGACCTTAAGGGACACTTCAGCATGGAGTCATCGATGGGGATGGAATGATTGTGCATGTTGAATGAGGTTGCCACTAGTGTTTAGCTGGCCATCTAGAGCTGTTGGAACAAACAGTTCGATTCTATGACTGACGGTTGGAAAGATACACAACGTTGGCCATTTTAGCTAAGGAACACCTTGAGTTCTGACACTGACTAAGAATGTGTTGCCAAATTTAAATGAAGTTGAATCTCTAAAAATTGAGACAAGATTTTGTAGCCCCCAATAGCATGGTCCAATAGCAATTGACAAATCGATTCTACCTCGCACGAGCTCTGAGACATGACCCTACAAAGATCATTGATTCCATGCTTAAGGGACCTTGATAGACACTTCAACACGGAGTCATCGACGGGGATCGAACAACTATGCATGGTGAACAAGGTTGCCACTAGCGTTTACCCAGCCATCTGGAGCTATTGGAATAGATGGTTCGATGCTACAACTGACTGTTGGAAATATACACAATGTTAGCCATTTCAGTTGAGGAACCTTGAGTTCTAACACCGATCAAGAATGTGTTGGTGATTTTAAATGAAGTTGAATCTTTAAAAACTAAGAGAAGATTTTGTAAGCCCTAGCAATACAGTCTTGTAAAAATTGACAGATCCATGCTACCTCGCATGAGCTCTAAGATTTGACCCCGCGAAGATCATTGATTCCATGTTTAAGGGACCTTGAGGGACACTTTAGCATGGAGTCATCGACATGGTTTGAATGAATA
Source organism: Chamaecyparis obtusa (assembly GCA_027943335.1). Taxonomy (NCBI): domain Eukaryota; kingdom Viridiplantae; phylum Streptophyta; class Pinopsida; order Cupressales; family Cupressaceae; genus Chamaecyparis; species Chamaecyparis obtusa. Next base: position 747,324 of record BSBK01001575.1, read on the forward strand.
TGCATGGTGAATGAGGTTGCCGCTAGCGTTTACCCAACCATCTGGAGTTGTTGGAATAGACGGTTCAATTCTATGACCAACAGTTGGAAAGATAAGCAACGTTGGCCGTTTCAACTTAGGAACATCTTTAGTTCTAACATGGAATGAGAATATGTTGCCAAATTTAAACAATGTTGAATCTCCAAAAACTAAGATAGGATTTTATAGGCCTTGGCAACACAGTCCTGTAGCACCTAACGGATTGATTCTACCTCACATGAGCTCTGAGATATGACCCCGCAAAGATCACTGATTCCATGCTTAAGGGACTTTGAGGGACACTTCAACACGGAGTCATCGGTGGGGATCGAATGACGATGCATGGTGAACAAGGTTTCCCCTAGCATTTACCTGGCCATCCAGAGCTATTGGAATAGATGGTTTAATTCTATGACCGACAGTTGGAAAGATATGTAACATGGGCCATTTCAGTTGAGGAACACCTTGAGTTCTGACACTGACTAAGAATGTGTTGCCAAATTTTAAAAAAGTTGAATCTCCAAAAACTGAGACAGGCTTTTGTAACCCCTAGCAACATGGTCTCGTAGCAACATATGGATTGATTCTATCTCACACAAGCTTTGAGATATGACCCCACAAAGATCACCAATTCCATACTTAAGGGACCTTGAGGGAGACTTCAGAATGGAGTCATCGGCAGGGATTGAATGACTGTGCATGGAAAATGAGGTTGCCACTAGCATTATCTCGACCATCCTAAGTTTTTGGAATAGATGGTTCGATGCTATGACCAACGGTTGGAAATATACACAATGTTGGTCATTTCAGCTGAGGAACACCTTGAGTTTTGACACTGACCGAGAATGTGTTGCCAAATTTAAAAGAAGTTGAATTTCTGAAAACTAAGACAACCTTTTGTAGGCCCCGGCAACATGGTACCATAGCACCTAATGGATCGATTCTACCTCACATGAACTCCAAGATATGACCCTACAAAGAACACTAATTTCATGCTTAAGAGACCTTGAGGGACACTTCAACATGAAGTCATCGGCGGGGATCGAACAACTATGCATGGAGAACAAGGTTGCCAGTAGCATTTACCTGGCCATCCAAAGTTGTTGGGATAGATGGTTCGATGCTACGACCGGTAGTTGGAAAGATACACAATGTTGGCCATTTTAGCTGAGGAACACTTTGAGTTCTGACACTGACCGAGAATGTGTTACCAATTTTAAATGAAGTTGAATCTCCAAAAACTAAGACAGGCTTTTGTAGGCCCTAGAAACATGGTCTCGTAGAAACTAATAGATCCATTCTACCTTGCACAAGCTCCAAGATATGACCCCACAAAGAACACCAATTCCATGCATAAGGAAAATTGAGGGACACTTTAGCATGAAGTCGTCGGCGGGGATCGAATGACTATGCATGGCGAATGAGGTTTCCACTAGCATTTACCTAGCCATTTGGAGCTGTTGGAATAGATGGTTCGATTCTACGATCGACGGTTGGAAAGATACACAATGTTGGCCATTTCAGCTAAGGAACACCTTGAGTTTTGACACTGACCGAGAATGTGTTTTCAAATTTAAACGAAGTTGAATCTCAAAAAACCAAGATAGACTTTTGTAGCCCCCAGCAACATGGTCCCATAACAATTGATGGATCCATGCTACCTTGCACGAGCTCCGAGAGATGACCCTGCAAAGATTATTGATTTCATGCTTAAGGGACCTTGAGGGACACTTCAGCATGGAGTCATTGGTGGTGATTGAATGACTGTGCATGGAAAATGAGGTTGCCACTAGCATTTACCCGGCCATCTAGAGTTGTTGGAATAGATGGTTTGATGCTACGACCGACGGTTGGAAAGATACGCAACATTGACCATTTTAGCTGAGGAACACCTTGAGTTTTGACACCGACCAAGAATGTGTTGCCAAATTTAAACAAAGTTGAATCTCCAAAAACTGAGACAAGATTTTGTAGAACCCGACAACATGGTCCCATAGCAATTGACAGATCCGTGCTACCTCACACAAGCTTCAAGATACGACCTAGAAAAGATTGCCAATTCCATGCTTAAGGGACCTTGAGGGACACTTTAGCATGAAGTCATTGATGGGGATTGAACGACTATGCATGGAAAATGAGGTTGCCACTAGCATTTACCCAGCCATCTGGAGCTGTTGTAACATATAGTTAGATGCTACAACTGATGGTTGGAAACATATGCAACATTGACTATTTTAGCTGAGGAACACCTTGAGTTCTGACACCGACCGAGAATGTGTTGCCAATTTTAAAGGAAGTTGAATCTCCAAAAACTGAGACAAGCTTTGTAGGCCCTGGCAACATGGTCCCATAGCAATTGACGGATCCATGCTACCTCACACAAGCTCTGAGATATGATGTCACAAAGATTTTTTATTTCATTTTGAAGGGACCTTGAGGGACACTTCAGCAAGGAGTCATCGGTGACAATAGAATGACTGTGCATTAATTGTTCTTGCATGAGGACATTATATATTATAGAAATGCTACACAGAAGCAGCTGGCAAGCCACTCAAAAAGTAGTAACTGATAGCAAGTGGGATAATGTAGATGCTTTAATTAATAAACCACTATCTTCTTTACTCAAGCAACATCTGGTTCATTTGCTCGACTTGGGCATGTTTCGAAACATACAGTCTCCATTTAAACTCAACTCTCTGGAAGTAGTTATATTTGTCAGTGGAGGAGATACACCCATTGGATCTACAATAACTTCATGCTCATTGGAATTTCCATTACTCTTCAATTGGGATACTCTTTCCAAAATTGCATCTACCCTTTTATCAATTTGGAAAATTAATGGGTCTATCTATTTTAAAATGAGGAGTGAGACTGCCTTGCCAAAGGTGGCAATGAAGTTACATTTCAAGGATAATGCCCAAGTCCCGTAAATGAAAGGCCATTGATGAATAGTCATTTCTAATAGAAATATTTGTAGTGCTAGAATGAAGTGCATGACTAAATTCTTTGCCTGCTAACGAACCAATTTGGGAAATTAATGGGTCTATTTGTGGACCTTGAAGGAGTTGGTCACCTAAATGAGTACCTTGAGATGAAGCAGGAAACTCTCTATGAAAGAGATCAGTACCTTGAGAAGCTCTCCACTTGTTAGCTAAATTAAAACCTTGGACCATAGATGGCTTCCCTTTGTTGTAAAATGAGGAGTGAGACTACCTTGCCAAAGGTGGCAATGAAGTTACATTTCAAGGATAATGCCCAAGTCCCATAAATGCAAGGCCATTGACGAATAGTCATTTCTAATAGAAATATTTGTGGTGCTAGAATGAAGTGCATGACCAAATTCTTTGCCTGCTAATGAACCAATTTGGGAAATTAATGGGTCTATTTATGGACCTTGAAGGAGTTGGTCACCTAAATGAGAACCTTGAGATGAAGCAGGAACTTCTCTATGAAAGAGATCAGTACCTTGAGAAGCTCTCCACTTGTCAGCTGAATTAAAACCTTGGACCATAGATGGCTGCCCTTTGTTGTAAAATGAGGAGTGAGACTACCTTGCCAAAGGTGGTTATGAAGTTATATTTCAAGGATAATGCCAAGTCCCATAAATGCAAGGCCATTGACGAATAGTCATTTCTAATAGAAATATTTATGGTGCTAGAATGAAGTGCATGACTGAATTATTTGCTTGCTAACGAACCAATTTGGGAAATTAATGGGTCTATTTATGGATCTCGAAGGAGTTGGTCACCTAAACGAGAACCTTGAGATGAAGGAAGAACTTCTCTATGAAAGAGATCAATACCTTGAGAAGCTCTCCACTTGTCAGTACCTTGAGATCAGTACACGGTGTTTATGGCAAGCTTGTTTAGAAGTTGGTTTTGGCTTGGGTTTATGTGTGGAAGTTAATGCTGAATTGGGATCTTAGTCTATGTAAAGAATATATGAATTATGCTATGTATGCTATGAAAAATCTCTAAACTATAAGATTTCTATTATAAAGTTTTTTTTATTAATAATGAGAAATATTTTTACAACTCAGCTCAATAGGAGCACCGGAGGAAAGAACTGAGCAGAGAAAACCTTCTAGTATTGCCCCAAAAAATAGAAGAGAAAGGTTCTCATTAAATGTTACAAACTTCATGTTATACATATGGGGTAATGCATGAGCAATTTATAGTCCACCCAATTTATAGTGCTATATAAATTTGACATGTTACGATATTTTGTATCTCCATTTAGTCCAATGAACCAATTGGGTTTGCCCTACCCTTGATTGTCTCAAGTATTACCTCGTGGTCTGACTCACGAACCTTCCAAAGAGTTTTATTATTCAGTCTTCCCCCATATCTGATCAAGTGGACATTTGATGCAACGATGAGATTTGAATAATGAAGAATCATTCTATGTGTCTCCCACTCCTCGAAAAACCACAACCTAGGGTTCTTCATAGCATACCATCTAAGCCATGTACCAGTTACAGCCAATGCTCTTATAGGGTATTCTAATTCTTCACCATCGATAACCGAGTGATCCAATTTCTTTTTTGCCTCTACACAATGACACAAATAATAATTTGTCCCTTCTTCATTGTCTTTAGGTGCAATAACAACAAAAACATAGCTTGTAATGAAATAAACATAATGAGGACATTAGTTTACTAAATATTTATGATAAAGTACTAAATTTGAGTTTATTTGTATGTGGAAAATATAGACCTAGTGTACTAGATCAGATAAATGATCAACATCAATGGATGATTCCATTTCTATCAGTTGTAGTGATTCATGGGGATGATAGGAGGCAAGTGGACTCAAAATATGTGTATACCATTCGTCAACCCATTCCTTTGACTCACACCCATCCCAATCTTCATCTACGCATGATGAAAAAAAGCATGCCATATGTCATGTGTGGATACTCCATGAACTTGCATTACAACTTCTAAAAGAGTGTAGCTCACTCAATCCTATCAATGTACAACAATCCTCATATGGTGCAATGTTAGTTTCATCCATCAACCAAAAAAATCTACAAACTGTAGACTCACCTTCATTACCTGGACCCATTGTAGCATTACACCACTGGACAATACATCCCTCATCTGACAATGTTGCTTTCTCTTTCTACTTTAATTCTTCACGTTCTAAGGCTCTTTTAATACATGCACCTGCACCATCATGCTCTCCCTTTCCGTGACTGGCCTCTGTGAAATTCCACATATATTGAATTCCAATAATCTTATGCATCCTACACAACCAATAAAACATCCATGAATTCTTGAATTGGGATGCACAATTATTTGACCAAATGATATGTCAATGATATTTTATGCCCCTGTTTTCCAAATGACCATAAAATAGTTGAAAGCAATCATGTATAAACTCTGTAGAATGTGAGTGATCATTGTTGATATAAAAATGATACTCCCTCAATATCTTCCTGTTCTCCTCTGTACTGTCTGGTGCATGCATGAATGTTATATGAACAAATATAGCAACCTATTGAGAGCTGTAATACTTTCCTTGCACCTCATTATGTGGTTGTAGTGTGTAGTTATCTACAAATTCCACAACTCAAACAATGGTATCAAGTGGGAATGTGTCCTTGCACAACTTGAATTGCATATCCAACCATCGCACTCTATGTGTATGCCTTGCATACTCATAAATAATTTTTTTACAAAAAATGTCCATGAATTGATACACTGAAATTTTTTCAATTACTAAATCACATCTTTTAGCCTCTTTTCCATCATTTAGATTGTATGTCATTGTCTTATATTTTCCAAATTCCACTATTTCATTACCAATTGCATGTGTACTCTCCATATGTTGACAAATTGGAAAACATCATAAACCTCCACAATCTATGCATGTACCATTCAAGCATGAGAGCTCGTAAAATTGTTGACCATCCACTCTTTCACATAAAATGGTAGATATTAATTCCCTTGAAGATCTAGGTGGGACATTTATGTTACAATCCTGCAAAACACTGTTAGAGTGCAAACCTACACATATATTCCTATAAACTTCAAAATGGTTAGAAAATTCAATATGTACCCTACAACAACAAGTTTTGCGTGTGTGATTTATCTTGACATAAAAAGGTTTACACATTTCAAAATATCTCTGACTAATTTAATTTGAGGATACGTATGCATAAATTTTGCAAAGAATTGTGTTTGAGTTGAATCCAAAAAATGTTTTGGATATGGAACACAAATTTGACTACCAATCCTCCTTCTTACAATATCTCTTTGATTAGGAGATACCCATGTATTATTCTTCCAAAATTATTCAATCAAGGATTTCAAAGCTTCAACAATTGCTTTATCTTTTCACGGTAGTCTACCAGAAAATGCCCATAACTCATTGCTATTTGGATTTTCCACTCTTTGACACCTTCCCAGGGCTCTCATTAGAGACTTTCTACTTATTTTCAATGTTTTTCTTGTCTTTCTAATGAGTTGAGATTTCTTCATTTGAGTGCTTACTATCATTGATGTAAGTACACATCATGTGACATTACTATCTTTCATGCCTGATGTAGAACCCACACTCTCATATGCAGTCATTAGATTCTTTACAATAGATTTTTTGCTTGACTCATCCATCATTCTTAGCCCAAGAATCTTCATGATGGGCCTAAATTCAGATTTCTCATCATTTCAACAAGTATTTGACATCTTCCTGTCATGTTTAAATTGTCAAAAAAGATCTCCAAATACGATTAACATTTCTTTGACAAGTATGCTTGGGAATCTTGTCAGGCATTGCTTGCAAAATGTTAGTATCAATATCAATCAAATATTTTGGTTTTCTATATTTAATAATTCTAGGAGCATCAAAAACATTAGGTGTGAATTGCGTACCATCTTGAGTGCCTTCAACATGAGATGATGTTGTGCCTACACCTTGGGATGTAGATAATGGTGTTCCTTCAACATGAGATGATGTTGTGCCTACACCTTGGGATGTAGATAATGGTGTGCTTTCAACATGATAGAAGAGTGTGCCCACACCTTCAGAAGTAGACAATGGTGTGCCTCCACCTTCGGAAGTAGAAAATGGTGTGCCTTGAACATGATAGATTGGTGTGCCTTGAATATTGGATGATGATGTCTCTTGAACTTGGGAACTCATAGATGATGTCCCCGCATCTTCATAATTCAATTGTCTCGTTGCATGCAAGTTTCTCATTTGTTGTCTTTTTTATTCCAATTCCCAATTCTCTCTTACTTTGTATTGATGCTTCATGTTCCTCATCCAAAGAAAAATCTTCTTCTATGGTATCTAATTTTT